>PVIY010031489.1:0-29872 GCA_004026745.1 Myrmecophaga tridactyla | reverse complement strand
CCACCATTGAATCCAGAGGCAGCCAAGCCTCCGTAGAAACAGCCACAAAACCCCCCGTTTTGTTCCCTTTCCTCTTTTTCAGTTAGCCCAATAAGCAACCTCTGCCTTGACCAGTTTCGCGTGAGCTGGGGGCCTATTTTTAGTAGTCAGAATTAGTTTATTAATGCCACAATTGGCACTTGGTTGGGCTCAGTCCCTGCTACTGTTAGTCTCTTTCCTTACCCTCCGGGAAGCCGAATATGGGGGAGGGGCGCCAGGTGCCGGCCCCCACAGCTTGGGGAACTCACGGTTCCGGAGACTTGCAGTCAGTCCAGCTGTTCCAGACTTGGGTACGCTGTGTGTCTGGTCACTATCGTGGCTCCAGGAGCTGTTCTGTACTGTTTCTGGTTATCTAGTAGTTGTTCTGGAGGACGAACTAAAACGCGCACATTGCTAAGCCGCCATCTTGGCCCCTCCTATCATTCTCTTTAAGAAATGGAGATTAATTCCCCTCTGCTTGTCTGTTGACTTAATGACACCCTAAGGAATACAAAACAGGAGGAGTAATGATATGTCCTTTCTGCTCTTCAGCTTTAAAGAGACTGTGGCTTTGTCTAGGGTGCTGTCTCCCACTAGGTCACTTGCTCTAGAGGAAGCCAGCTGTGGCACTTTGGAGAAGCCCACCTAACAAGGAACTAGAGCTACCAGCCCACAGCCCCGGAGGTACTGATGACTGCCCATGGCTTCATTCCCGTCAGAAGTTTGGCTGTACCCTTGTGATAGACCCGGAGCCAGAACCATTCAGATACGATGCTGCTAGATTCTTCACCTTCAGAAAGTATGTGAGGTAATAAATGTTAGTTGTTTCAGGCTGTTTAGTTTGGGAGTAATTTGTTACACAGCAATAGATAGCTACTACAGTAGCTATTCCACTTAGTAACAGAATGTATGGATTTTTAAATGCGGTAACAAAATTAACACATGGTTAGACTTTTTTAATAGACAAAGGATATGGAGAATGATAGTCACAGTCAATTAAGTGGCCAAACTGAGAAAGGAAAAGGGCCATCTGGATACGTTCAGAGAAGACTTACTAGAAAGAGTTTGACACTTTGTGATCAGAAGTCTAGCAGGCAGAGGAGGAATTAACTGTTTTAAATACTTGAAAGACAAATCTGAAAAGAAATTAAATTTTTGTTGGTCAATAATGTGCATCTTGCTTTAAGTAAGGCATTTTTCCCCTCAACTTGCAGAGTTATTCAGAGAATGAGCTGCATTAGCAATCAGCAATTTCCTTAGCACTGGAGGTTTACAACCATGTTATAACAAACATGTTATGAAGATATTTAGATTAGAGAGGCTTTCAGGTCACTTTCCCACCTGTGATATTCTGGTTTTCTTAATCTTGCTTGTACATCAGAAATACTTATAGGGAAGGTATAAAAATTACAGATGCCCAAGATAACCTTGGCCATTTGAGTCAGAACCTCCACTGGTGGGAGCTGGGCATCCAAATTTTTAAAATTTCTTCATCAACAGTAATGTGTAGTCCATGTTGAAAACTATTAATATATTTACTTTCATGGCTTTCTAGCTGACAGAGAAAAAATTAGATTTTATCCATTTTTGTCCTGGAAAAGACAGACTTTCACTATAAAATGCAATACACACTTTTACAGAACAGAAATTACTAGATATGGCTCACAATTTGAGTCTTTAAGTAGTTAGTGTAAATGCTGTATTTATGTCACCATCAAATTCATTAAGAAATGGCTATCTATGCCATGCAGTGGTTTGCAGTAATTCCTCTTGTTAGGCAGCTAGAAAATAAACTCAGGAGACTAGGGCAGGATGGCAATAAATAATAATAATAATAATAATGATAATAATAATAATAATAATAAATTAGCAAATCTTTTTAAAGTAGATTATTATGTGACTAAGGACATCATTTAATTACTCATTTAAATTGCCCAGCAGCCATATGAATCAGATATTACCATTATTTATATTCATTTGACATATACAAAGAAAAATCTGTTACAAAATTTGTCACAGGTCATTGAAACAGTCATTTTGATTCAAACAGTAATAATTCCAGAGGAGCTTGTCTTCAGACCCAGGCATTCTGGTCCCAGAACTTTCACTCTTGTCCTTATATTATAGGCTATCATGAGTAATATGGCAAGATCATTTAGCATGTCTTGCATTTTTCTTCATCCCATCTGCAAAGTCAAATCTATATTTGTCCAATAAGTTTCCCTGCACTTTCACTATGTAAAGAACAAATCCTTCCTGAGAGAAGGGCTAGGTCAATTTAAGGAATAAAGGAATAGAAATAAGAGGGAAGGGAGACAGAGCAAAAGGGCTCAAGGTTGTAAAAAGAGAGTCCCACAATAGCTGTGGGGTAACTGGCACTCGGGGAGGTAGGGAAGGGATGTTATAACGTATAGAGGTTTATGAACAGGTGCCCCGGTGCCCCCGCCCCCCTTTGATGGGAAAGATTCAAATGTACTTTGTACCTCAATGCTTTTACATTCCTCTCTCTTTCTCCTCCTCATGATTAACTTTTCCTACTTTTTTGTTTTTTTGCTTTTTGCATGGGTAGGCACCGGGAATCGAATACGGGTCTCCAGCACAGCAGGCGGGAGCCGTGCCACTGAGCCACCGTTGCCTGCCCCATGAATAGCTTTTGTACATTCTCTCTCTCTTTTTTTTTTTATCTTTGATCTGCCAAAAAGTCAAAGAATGTATATTGAAATTTTGACTTAACTCAGGTTGCCAATGTGTTCAAAACAATTTAGTGATTCCTGGATCATAGATTCATTCAAAGATGAGGAAGCTAAAGCATAGGAATGATAGAGTGAGGAGGTATGAAAAATATATATATATATGCTTAAACTAGAGGAAATAAGGAATGAAAGATTATCATTTAGCATATCATTATCATTTCAATATCATTTTCAGTAATAGTTAAGTTCCCAAATTCAGTGTGAAAATTCAATTTTCAATTCTTTGTACTTGAGTGTAAAAGTTAATTTTAGCTTTCCCTTTCTTATATGGAATTTTGTTAAAAAGACTATATCTAATTGTAAAAATATAGGATTGAGATCATTTTAAAAATAGCTCAACATATTCGTTACATTATAAAAAATATATTGTTATTGTTACGTGATGACATTTATGTGGTACTTTTTATTAGACTAAATTAACAAGTGTTTTACAAACATTTATTGACTATTCTGATAATTGAATGGGTCATTTTAGGTTGTAAAGATTGAACCAGAGCCATAATTGCTATTTTATCACTGGATAATAGTGCTATTATTCCTATCATGAATAATAATGATTCATAGAGCATTACACATGTTTGCTCTCAAAATGATAGCCCATGTGATCATGTATATGCATCAAGGTATAGTCTATGCCTCTTCTTAAAAAGCTTTAGAAAAGCTTTTTCTAAACTTAAAGATACAATATGTGGCCTTTGTGATTGGCAGAATTCGTATGGTACAAGCCACGATACTTGTAGAGCCTCTGTGGCAGACTGCCACACACTGAATGCACAGAATCTTTCAGTCAATTCCAATTTTACTTAGGTTGTACAGATATGGACATAAAGGGATTCTAGGTCGTCTTGCTTGACACATTCTCGGAAAGCATAGTCTTCAAGGACTTATTCTCAATAGAAAGTGACATAAAATAATGAGAAAACAAACCTAGACAAAATGAATAAAAGCAACAAGAGAAACATGATTGAGAAGACAGAAAGGAAAAGGGAAATAGTAATAGTTAAATTTTTTTGAGGGAAAACCTATTTTGTGGGTACTGGGGGATGGTGGTTAGAAAAGAGTTTCCTAAAATTATCCAAAAGCTAAGATATGATATAGCCAGCTCTGCATGATTCGGATAAATATTTTGACCACCATAACCACTTAAATGCATACTGAAAAGTATCAATATTTTGGGTTAACCCATTGCATTCATTAAGATTATATGTTAAAAAAGAACAGCTGGGGCATACATAGTTTGAAAGACACTAAGAATTAGAAAAGGTTGTGAATATAGAACTTGTGCAGGGAAGCACATAGATGTAAATTTGCTTCAGAAGGTCTTCAATTGATAACCATGTCCATACGCTTAGCTTTAAATTTCAGGTCTCTTGGTCTGAAAAAGAATGTTTATGCTCCATCTATGTGTGAGAAACTGTCTTGAAAACATGATTTTCAGACTGGAGTACTGGGATCTCTGTGACATGGGACATTTTTATGGGTTTTGCGGACAAGACACATTATTAAACCCTGAACTAGGATTTTTTTGACATCCTATCTAACTGGTACACCACCCCTTCAAGGTCAGAACTTTCGTTAAGTTGATGCAAAGGTGGAAGTGCTCTATTCTTTCAGAGCTTTGACAAAGAAGCTTCTAGACTGGAAACATCTACCTAGTTCTGATATGTATTTGATGCATTTTTATCTAAAAAATGGCTGTCTTTTTCCTATGACTCATTCTTCCTCAGAAGGGTGCTTGCATCCCTCAGCAATTACTGAGTTCAGACTTGCAGGCTGATTGTGAGTTCCAGTTTTTCCAGGCCACTCTTTGCTTGGAATTCCAGCAAAAGGAAGGGGTGAGCTGTGATTAAAGGCTTAACAAATTTCTTAGTTGTGGAGACTACGCCATTAGCTTATTTGTAACACAGTCTTCCACATGCATACGAAAACAAAACTACAGCAACCTTGTTGCACTTCTAAATTCTAATTGACTGTAAAGTATGTGATAATGGCTTTTTATTAAACTGTTCACACCAGGATAATATGTGATAAATTTGTCTCATCGTAATGCCCTCATCCAATTATTATTCTTTTTAATCTACCAGGAAGGCACATTTTTTTTCTGCTTATTTGCAATTTAGTTTTATTTCCTTCTGGTCCAGTGTCTGAATCTATGTGTGTTACCTTAGTTTTCCTTACACCCACATTACAGCTCTTGGGAGACCTTCTGAATCCCCAACTTTTCCTTGTCTCAGGATCCTCTTCAGCTTGTCTTTTGGCCAACATCTTTTTCTAGAGAAACAGAAACACACTTCAAACTAGACAAAGTTAAAAAAAAAAAATTGTTGAAAAGATAATCCACTCTACAGATTCCAAGACCAGCAAAGCCTACCAGGAATTTGAGAATTCAGAAGCCAGACAAGGATTTTTGCATCCTTTTGTTTATGTTTCATTTCTGTGGTCCTGCTTCCATTTCTGTCTTTTCCTTTCCTACTTGTCTCTTCTCCCTCTCTTCTCCCCTTCCTTCCTCCCTCCCTTTCTCAATCTCCAGCTCCCTAGACTGCTTTCAATGCTTTATCATGGACATCATCAAACCTGGCCTGATCAAAATTTTCTAGTTTATAAAATCTCTACTCAGGCCATAATAGATTAAATATTTGCCTGCAGTTTCCATTTCAAAATTTCTCAGAGAGATAATCAGATTAGTTTAGCTCAGCTCAGATCAGGTATATCCCTTGATAGCGACAGCAGCCAGAAGGCAATGCTATGAAGTGAGAATACACTTGTAAAAGCACTGCTGGGGGAGAATGAGTGCACTGTTTTATAAGCTGGACAGACGCTCCTGTTTGGTTTTTGGTTTGTTTATTTTTTTTACTTCTGTATCTGTCTTCTTTTTTTAATCACTATTGGCTCTATTGTTTGGTCTGGCAACTAGTTCAGTTACTTTTTCTACTTTAACATCTTTTTATTAGTAGATTTTGATTGTGATACATCAATTTCAAGATATAAATCGAAAAATGGGAATTTATGTTAAATTAACTAATTATATATAATGACAATTTAACAGCCACTTCCTTCAACATCACTATTTCAAATATAGTTCCTTTCTCGCATCTCACATCCCTGATACTTCCTACCATCCTATACTATCTGTGATGTTACTATTTCCATTATTACTATTATACATGACTGTTTTATCTTCTAAGATTCTGTTTCCGTTTGCTAAAGCTGCCAGAATGCAATATACTAGAAGTGGATTGGCTTTTATAAAGAGGATTCATTAGATTACAAGTTATAATTCAAAGGTCATGAAAATGTTCAAATTAAGGCACCAACAAGAGGATACCTTCACTTGAGAAAGACTAATCAAGTCTGGGATTTCTCTGTCACATGGCGACAGCTACTGTCCTGCCCTCTGGGCTTTTGGTTTCCAGCTGCTCTTTAAGCATCTCCTGGTTGCTCTGTCCTGGTTTCATCTCTCTGCTCTCTGTCACTCTTAGCACTTTGTCTCTCTCCAAGAGTTCTTTTAAGGATTCCGGTGAATGAAGACACACCTTGAATGGGCAGGACCACATTTCCATGAGAATAATCTAACCAGAAGGCCACACTCACAATTCGGTGGGTCACATCTCTGTGGAAACAACCTAATCAAAAGACCTCACCCGCAGTAAGCCTGCACCCACAAGATTGGATTAAAAGAGCATGGCTTTTCAGCGTTACGTAACAGTTTCAAACCGGCACAGATTTTATTAGGAGAAATTCTTACACCAGGATAAGTCTTCATTCCAGCTATTTTGATAATTTTGTCTGCTAAGACAACTGCAAGCTGAAGAGCAACATTGGGAGATTATAGCAGAAATGAAAGATATTTTCCTGGAGCATCATCCAAATTCATTGCAATACAGATTTTTTTTTTTCAGTGTCAACAAAATAAAGTTTGGATGTTGCTGTGAAGCGATGATTACAGTGGTGAAAGAACAAATTTCATGCCACAAACATGAGACAAACATAGAAATAAGAGAGAAAACAGGATAAACACTAACACTTAGGGTGACACTTTTCTCAACTACATAATAAAATAATGGAGTAAGATGAGATGATCTCTATCTCCTTTACTCTCAAGTCTATGTTCAAATATCTTTTCAATGTTGCCTACCCTAATGTATTTGAAACTCAAACTCATTCCTCTTTTCCCATAGCATCCTTCCTTCCTCCTACTCTGTTATGCTTTTTATTTTCTCCCTAGCACTTAGAATCTTTTGTTATGCCATATAATTTATCTTTATGGTTTTGGTTTTTGTCTATATTTCCTCTAATAAAATGCTACTTCAAAGAGGGCAGAAACCTATGCACATTTTCTTCATAGATCTTTAGAACATGTCTAGAAGCCTGTTATATAGAACATGCTGAATAAATATCTATTGAACAAAAAGAATTAAATACATTCTATAAACAGTAGTCAATAATTAGATCATGTCACATACCAGATTTCCAATTGCAAAATATAATCCTGCTTCCCTTCATAATTTACAAAGCTCTACATGAGTTGCTTCCAATCCCTCAAGCATTTCATCTCATACTAATCTTTTCTCTCCAACTACACTGACTTCTTTTGTTCACCAATATGCCAAACTAGTTCATGCCTTGAGGCCTCTGGTTTGGCTGGTTTCAATGCCTGGAATCATCTCCATGCTGCTCTTTGCCAGTGTGGTTTTGTTATTCAGCTCTTGGCAGAAACATCTTTCTTTAGCAAAACTGTCCATGGCTATCCTGTCTGAAAAAGACACCGGTTTCTGATATAAACTCATCCTATTTTAATTATTTCCATACTATTTATCATCAAAAAATGGTATTCTCTTGTTTGTTTGCAGTTTTGTTTCTATTTTCTGTCTTCCAGCAATAGCCTGCAATTCTGTCGAGTACAGGGATTTAGTCAGGCTTGTTCTCCATCGCATCCCCATTGCCTTGAACAGTGTCTGACACAGACAGGTGTTCAGTAAATATTTGTGGGATACATGAGTCTCCCTGGCACTCAATCTTATATTCTTTAATCCAAACTGTCAATATATATATTCTCATTTTTTTATTAGCTAGATCAATTAGATAAATTAACACATTGTTTTGAGTGACAACACTTCAATAAACATTATGGACATATAAACAAATTTAACTGGCCTGTTACTGAGGGTAGCAATCCCCAAACTATTGCCTTTTTGTCCACTCAGATGATGTCTATTGTATAATCAGACAAAAAAAGGCTAAGATCGTTTTTTTGGGATCCATATTTTTATCGTAACAACTTAAAGGAGCATGAACCGTTTTAGCATAGTAGATTTCAGAAATGGAGGAACAGATTTTATATACTCCAATTTCTCCTCCCCATATTACTTCTCCCTTCCAATCCAACTCCTGATAAAAACAAATGTTTCACACTTATGTCCATCCAGGAACCTAAAATAAAGCTTCAGAATTTTCAAGCCTCTGTTTGTATATGGTGGAACCTCTTCCTTATTAACTGCCTAACCCAAGACCTACTGTTTTTCAGTTACAGGAAAGCTTTTAACAGTAGCCGAAACATCCTAGAATATCAAAAGCACTTAGAGGAGGAAAAGGACACTTGTAATATACTGGGGAGGACATTTGGAGGACCGAAAGGCTGACAATACAACACATGTGACTAGCTAAATAAATTTCATGAGTAAATACCATACAATTGTACAAAACATGACATAAAGTGCATGAAATAGCATCAAAAATGCAGTAGTCTTTTTGAGTAGGTAAAATGCAATTTTAGTGGGATATTTAGTAAATTCTTCAGAAAAGAGTAGAACTTCAGCTGAGTTTTAGAAAATGGACATTTTTTTGGTAATTCAATTCCTAGTACAGCAAAAAAATAAATATTTGCTGAATGCATTGAGATTAAAAATTGAACATGTTAAATTGGTTTTGAATGATAGTTGAAGGAGTTTGTATCTTTTGGTCTTCAATGAGATGAGACATAATGGTATACTTTAAATAAGCAAGTGACATTATGGAATGAAATCAAATAATAATGATGGAGGTTATCTGAAAGCTGTATAAGAGGTGAAATTTGAGAATTGAATTAATTATAAATTGGATATGAATTTGGTTTTGAGAAGCTATGCTCCTAATATAGTACTAGTTTGATAATACAACAAAAAGAAGGAAAAAAAATTGAGTAAGTTTAGTGGAGAAGATGAGAGACCCATACGAGGGCTATATACGATTTTGACTTCCTGTAGACAACTCTCATCTGGATGGCCAGTTAGGCAGAGGAACAGAATAACCCCATATCAGTAAATGTTCTTTATGTCCTGCAATAAATGTACATTTTTCTTTATCTTTTCTTTCTAAAAGGCACTTAGCTGCTAATACTGACTCTCATTTTTCCTTAAACTTTATCATGCTTCTCATCTCTAGGAATAAAACATGAATTTCTAATAGGAAGACAAGAGTTACTATCCAGGCTCATATTAAACATAGCAAACAAACAAACAAGAACCCATTTTGTTGTCACTACCAAAAATTTAATTTTCTCTTACAATTATAAGAACTTTAACATAAGACCTTGAGAGTGTGTTTTAATCAACGATGGCTTAGTGACTTATCAAAGGTCATACAAAAGTTAGAAGTTATGATAAGCATAAATCATTGTCCCCTAAAATGATGGGCATGGTTAACTATTCCTTTCCTACCAAGAATTTTTCTTTGCTTTGTTTTTTATAGAAAAGTCAATCTGAAAATTAATTTCCCTAATATGACATGTTAAGTACTTAAATAATGTAGTGTATAAATAGATGTGGAAATTATACCAGAGCCACAGAAACAGGTACAAACTGTAGAAATGTTCATAAGTTTCATAACTCTATAACTAAATCAGTGAGTCAGGATATGAATCAACCCTATTTTGGGAGAGCAGCAAAAGAGAAGTTTTAACAGAATTCTAGGTAAATGGGTGGATATTACCCCTCTTTTAGTTTTCTGTACCCTTAAACTCTCTTCTATATTGTTTTACTTTTTCACTAAGTCAAAGTCTCTATTTGTATTTCAAACCACAAGTTTTATGTGTCCTTGAATTATCTGCAGTCATAGCTCATATTTTCTGTGTGCTTACTCTCTGATACACACCATGCTATGTGCCTTCCATGTTTTAATCTTTTTTTTTTTTTACAAATAGCCTAAGTCTTAGGTATTGTTATTATATGCATTTTACAGATGAGGAAACTTAAGCAGGGGAAAGAGCATTTCTGAAGTAAAATAGCTAGAAAATGGCAAAGCCAAGGTCAAAATCCAGGCAGCCTGACTTCGTGATGTCTTACACACATTCTAAACAGCTCTCTTTCTTATTTCTTTAATTTTATCCTTTCTACATGTTTTTTCTGTTTTACTAAACATTGGGTCAAATCACCCTAAACCTGACAGGATTTCCTGTGGATGGGTGGTCTTCTCAAATTAACATGCCTTAAATTTGTTCCCTATAATACCTTATGACTTGTAAGTCTACTGGATGAAGTAGACTTTCTCCTTTGTTTCTAGCTCATCATTACACTTTCTAAACTTGGCCCCTTGAAATTTGACTTCTCTGAAAGACACACAATGCCTTCTCAAACACCGATTCCAACAGGCTTTTCTGATTATTCATATTCCTTCATCTTGCTAAAGTGATAACTATAAGCACATGGCTCCTCAAGACAAAAATGTCTAGATTTGAATCACGGATCTGCCATTTCCAAACAATGGGTTAAATACATCGTTATGACTCACCTTCCTTAACTGTCATTGGTTTACTAATACTAGCCTTTTTTGGCATTATGGTGCCACAATAAATAATAGTAAATATGAATATGAATAATCATCATTTCTCTCTTGAAATTCCTCCTTTGATTCCCAAACATATACTAGCTTACTTGTTCACTGAAAAATCTATCATCTCTCCTCATTCTTTGACACTGCCTACACATTAGTCTTGACAAAGGCTCTGTCCTTGGACTGCTTTATTTTGTTCTATAAAAATGTTACCCTCTGTAATATCAGTCATTATCAAAGCACCAACTGTCACCTTTATGCAGAGTACTTCCAAATCAACTTCCATCACACATCTTCTCTCTGAGGTGCTCAGTCCATATTCCCAGCTTCCCCTAAACACTCCATTTGAGTTTTCTGCAGCAAATCAAAATCACAATGTATAAGTGAAGAGGAAAAACAAGGTTCTTCCTTACACACTAATTATTGCTCTACATATCTCATATTTTAATGCCACTTTCATTCACTAAAGTTTTCTGTCACCCCTGTTACCTATCTAATCTTATTATATACATATACTATTAAAACTGTAAAGGAACTCAGAGATTTTTGAGCTCGCTGCTTGTCACAGCTGAGGAAATATATAATGAGAGCTGCAGCTGGATGTGGGAATTCAGAAAAAGAACCAAAGTTTCCAACCCCCCCCCAAGGCCACAGATATTTCCTGTATGCAAACATAAATCTTTTGCCAGTTCTGAATAAGTTTTATTCCCATACTGTCTCTTAAATCTTTTCACTCCAAATTCCACTGATGCTTGCCTATTTTATTCTTTCTTTATTGGAATATCTCTATATTCTTCAAATTCGTCTTTTTTTTTAAGCAGTTTTATTGAGATGTGATCACGTACCATACAATCCATCCAAAGTGTACAATCAATGGCTTTTAGTGTCAATCTTGAATAACTGCTGAGCAAGGAAAGTTTCTTACGATACAGCTCCAACATTGCTCAAACACCTTCCCTGTTTCTATATGTCTTACTGATTTAATGAAGCTCACTTTCATTGCATGAGATGTAGTAGGCTCTATAATAGATATACTTTATACACAATCCCATTTACTCTTTACAACAAACTGTGATATTCTTGGCCAGGTCCCTCCCACACATACACAGAAATTTAATGAAACCTATATTTGCCTAACTAGTTAATCACAGAGGTAGAATGTGGCAACTTGTCTGGCTGCAGAGCTCTTTCAAATGTGAAAACCATCTGCCTTCCAAAACTTGCCTATGGTAGAGTATGTTCAAGCTGAATATGTTGTTCATGAAACATGTTCAATTGTTAAATTTAATTAGGATGTTGTGTCACACTATCACTTGAAGCCCTTCCTTGCCCCTCACATACCCACCTCTCAAAATCTAGCAGCTTTTGAGAGTTGCCAAAATAACTAGTCATCCATTCCTTTTGGCTTTTAAACTTCTTAAAGCCACAGTATATTCACCTTTCACAAGCATGGAGGTCAGTGTTTTGCACTTAAGTATTTGCACATAGGCTACTTAAATATGCAGTGTTCACCTTAGACTTGACTTGATGTATAAAACTACCAGATGTTGCTGAAGGTTATTGGGTTAAAGTTCCAGAAAGAGAACAAGAAAATACAAAACAAAACAAAAGCAGATTGTCATGATTCTCCTGAAGCATGCCATATCAATTGCACATCAAGATGGTATAAGTGACCATAATAATACTTGAACACCTGCTAGACACAATGTGCTGTGGGCTATAGATGGCAAAATAGAGATGATACTGTTCTTACTCTTGCTAAGCTCATGGTAGGATATAAATAAAAGACACACACAGCTAGCATAGATCAACTAATACAAGGTTAAATGCTGAGATTATGTACCAAGTAAAGAAAGTTGTGAATTCCTTTAGCCATATATGGCTCCCTAGAGCTATTTACTTTCCAAGGCGTTTGAGAGTTCTACCTATGGCTCTACAATTTCTTAGCCTGGATATTACATTATACCCCTCTGCTATGTTATGATTTATTAATCACTATAACCTATCCTTCAGGAAACTCAGACACCTGCATAAACAACTAGACTCTGTTTCATATTTATAGATGCAAGCTTGAAGTTTAGGTGTAGTGGTATGAAAGCTAGTTATTTTATCTTTTCAGTTAAGTTTAATTATATGTATCCTTACCTTTCAAAATTTTATTTATTGGCTTCCTCAGGTACAATGTTGTTCTGGAAGTCAATATATCAAATAGTTGTATACCCTCAAACTATCCTTCTCTGATTTAGTTAGAAGCTGCCACATATTGTAATGCTACTTTAGGATAACAGGATGCAGCGCTCTTCCATTAGTAACAAAAGCAATTACTCAAAGCGAGTTGCAGTGTCTTTATTTTGCTCCTGTTCTGTTATCCAAATTAGAGTTCTACTTTTATGAGAAACTGCTCGTCTCAAAATTGCTAGCTTATTGTGGTTGCCCAGTGATTCACTTTATTCCTAAAGGTAAACCTGTTTGATTACGCCATAATCATAATTTATGTCCTTATGAATTTCAGTTATTTCAAGACTGTAGAATATGGTTCATATGCTTTGAAGGAGGAACCAAGCTGCTTATTCTCTGGTGAACTCTAAGTTAGAGACATCCCGTACTCTTTTACTCCAGCACTGCTTCTCTCACTTTATTATGGTAGTAAAATATCATTTTTTTGGCTTTATTCACCAGGCATCCCTGTCCTTAGAATGCTGCCATATTGAAGATACTTAGCCTTTGCTTCACAACTTGACAAACATATATTTCCTTGTTTCTCTGAGTGGTTCTGACCCTTTGTTATAGATACATTTCCATTGAAGCCTTTATAAATGCAATTGATCTCCTTTGGGATTATTTCTTTAGTGTCTCTCTGACACTGACACATTGAAGGAAGTGGTTTATCTATTGTTGCATCCCCATTCCTTTGTACATCTGGATGAATGACTGAATGACTGAATGAAGCTTTTTAGAAGTCTTTCAGCACTATTCTTTTGCTTTTTTTTGTTTGTTTGCTGTATGGCAGGGGTCACATTTCATTCTTTTTCCATGTGAGTATACCATTATTGCAGCACCATTTGTTGTATATTTGTTTGTTTGTTGTTCATTTGTCTGTTTTTTGGGAAGTACGTGGGCCAGGAATTGAACCCGGGTCTCCCACATGGCAGGTGAGAATTCTACCACTGAACTACTCTAGCACCCTTACGTTATAACTATTCACTATGTAGGCAGTTCCTTGATCCCATTCTGCCATAGGTTTTTCAATCATCAGTCTCACTAATGTATATATGCCTACATAATACATTTGTCCAAGTTCTGTCCTTGGATTTTTTTGTGTTTGCTCAAATGAAAGCAAAATCTACCCTGGAAAAAAAAAGATAACAAAGTTTGTTATTTGGTTCCATGTATCACATTTCTTTACCCTCCTCAGTTTTATAAGTTGAAAAACCTTATCACATTAAAACTCCCTTTCTAGCATTTATGCCCCTCCATTCCTGCTTGCTTTCTCATCTACTTTTCTGTTTTGCTCCTCTGCTTTTCTTTACACTTTAATCTTTCTTCATCTCTGTTTCTATTAATAAGTTTACCTAAAACTTCTCGTTTATAGGCCAAGACCCTGGGTATCACCTGTCAATAAATATATCCATGTAAGTGTAGCCCAACTCCCCGAGGCTTACGTGCTTACCAAACTGCAGGCGTCTCCACAATCTCTCATATTGGCTTAACCTAAGTACATGGGATTCTATTTCATTTTCAATTTAGGTTTCAGATCCCTTATTGGGGTCTGAATAAAAACTCCTCCTTTTATTCTAGTCACTGATATTAGTCATGATCCAAAAGGGAAAGATTAGCAAGAACCACATTTGTACTACCCAAATAATCCTAAATACAGTCTTTAGATACTTGCTGCAGAACAATACTTGTCAATTTTTAGGGCCTTGAATATCAAAAACCAATGTAGGGACAGTATTCTTCTTTGTATGGAGATTTGGACAAGCTGGTGACACTCTTTTGGGACAATCTGTGGAACTAGGGCAGAAGCCCCTGCCAGCCCATGAGTTCTGTCATCATGTCCCAGAGAGTCCCTCTCACTTCCCAAAAACATAATAATTACAGGTATTTTATTTTAAATTTTATGTTGATCTCAATACAAATAGTTTATCTTCCTAAGAAGCAATTTCTAATTAAAGTAGGAATGTAAAGAAAGAGAAATCTCTGCATTTTCTAGGAGTTGAGGTGGGAGGGGCAGCATGGAATTGAAACACCTTAGTCTTTAGGTTAATTATGAGGATGCAGGACATCCTGGTCAAAGGAAACACAGTTGTTTACCAATTTTAAGGTTCTTGTTTTTTAATATATGCCACAATGATCAAAGTTAATTTCCAATAGTGATATGTATTATTTATGCTGGTGGTATAAAAAATGAGAAGAAAGGAAAAACTAAAAGCTGATTTTATGTTATAAATCAATTATTGGCAAGGTATTTATTAGTATGCTTCATTGCCACAGAGTAAAATAATCAGGAACCTGTAAATGATATGAATTCTGTTTACTGTAAATTTTATGGAATGACAATAAAAATTCTATACCTTCAAGCTGAGACTTCAAAACTTGCCCTACTCATGTCATGACTGTATACTTGTGAGAAACCACTCACTTGTCTTCATGAAATTGATTAGGAACAATATTGTCCCTGTATCTTTTTTTCAGACTGCATGCTGGAACTGTAACTTCATCTCTTTATCATCTTGCCCGACGTTCTCAGCACTTCATTCCTGTGACTTCTTCGTACATTTTACTAGTAAAATTGCAAAAATATAGTCAATATTTGGGTTCACACTTTGTTTAACAATGCTACTACAATAGTAACTTGGTAATTGCCTTATCATATTCTGAAAATTGCATAAAGGACCTGAATAAATTGAATAAGGTACTGTTAGAGCAGCGAGTTGCATCTTCATACCTACATTATTCGTGAAATTTAGGAGAAATTTAACAATTACTGTGAGATTACGGCTTATAAAATTTAGAATAGGCCATTATCAATAGATATTTTAAAACCATCTTAAATTTATGATAAAATTACTGGCAGTCTTCAGTTCTGTTTTAGCTAATCCTAAGTGTATATTCTCTGTAAGTTGCCACATGTGATAGTGGAATTTTATACTCTGCTGTCACTTAGAAAACATGCAGTTGGAATTTGGAGGAAGAAATTGACAGTATTGTAATAATATAATTATAAAAATGTTTTTTTATGCATTCAAGCAAATATTCTATAATAATGCAAGGTTTTAACAGTAGGGTGGTATATGGGAACTGCGTATTTTTTTTTGCATGTTTCTCTGTAAACCTATGACTTCTATAATTACAAAAAGAGAAATTTCTTAAATAAGTGATATTTGGATGAATTCTCAAAAGGCACATAGGATATATCCTTAAGAATGACAGGTGCTAAGATTTCCAGACAAAGGGAGTCACATACATAAATGGTCACAGGCAAAGAGGTGCAGAGATGTGCCTTTGATGTAATGTTAAAATAAGAAATGAAACCGGAGAGATCAGTAAAGAAAGGCTAGATTATGAAAGTACTGAGAAGTATTTATAGTTAAGGAGAAGGAACTTTTTTTTGCAGTTGGTTTTAGTAATTTAACCTGAAGTTTACTGAAGTACTTTAAGCAAAAGAAAGGAAGACTTAGACTCCCCTTTCAGGGATGGTCATCCTGTCAGGAAAATGGAAGATGGATGAGATGAGAGAGAAGTTAGGCAGCAATCATAGTTCTGGAGGTGGCAGAGGGTGATAGTTCAAACGTGAGTAGTGGCCATTCAGCAGAGGGAGCTTTCTAAGGTGCTGAAATGTGGGGAGCCCAGTGAAAACAAAGGATGTGTCAGAATATTTTCCAAAAAGCTGAATTGAGCAATCAGTTTTCTTGTTGCCATGAACTGGGCAAGAGAAAACAAGAATAGGTTGTTTAGATGAAGAAATTTGAAATTGTAAGCTCAGGTTTGGACATTTTTAATGTGAGACATCTGTGAGATATCCAGTGTACGAAGGCCATGTCAAAGATTTGACTTGAAGAAAACAGCTTGTTTTCAGCCACACATAGATGGACATTAGTGCCATGGATGTGGATGGGATTAACTAGTGAGACTGTAGTAAGCAGAATAGGAGCTGAGGGTGGAAGCCTGTTCACTATTGAAGGAATGCATAGGAGATCCTAAGTGGAATCTTTACATCATCTTTTCAAGTATTTTTCATACTTCCTCAAAAGTTAATTGAGATAAGGAGAACCCAGACAGTTATAAAAGAAACCTGCACATAATTATATTTTAGATATCAAGGGAGGAAAATGTTCAAATCGGCAGTGTGCTGGTTTGAAAGGATGTATGCCCCCTAAGAAAAGCCATGTTTTAATATAAATCCCATTTCATAAAGGTAGAATAATCCCTATTCAATACTGTGCATTTGAAACTGTAATGAGATCATCTCCCTGGATGATGTGATTTAGTTAAGAATGGTTGTTAAACTGGATTAGGGGATGATATGTCTCCACCCATTTGAGTGGGTCTTGATTAGTTTCTGAAGTCCTATAAAAGAGGAAATATTTTGGAGAATGAGAGATTCAGAGAGAGCAGAGAATGCTGCAGCACCACGAAGCAGAGAGTACACCAGCCAGTGACCTTTGGAGATGAAGAAGGAAAACGTCTCCCGGGGAGCTTCATGAAACTGGAAGCCAGGAGAGAAAGCTAGCAGATGATGCTGTGTTCAGCATGTGCCCTTCCAGCCGAGAGAGAAGCCCTGACTGTGTTTGCCATGTGCCTTCTCACTTGAGAGAGAAACCCTGAACTTCATCGGCCTTCTTGAACCAAGGTATCTTTCCCTGGATGCCTTTGATTGGACATTTCTATAGACTTGTTGTGATTGGGACATTTCCTCAGCCTTAGAACTGTAAACTAGCAACTCATTAAATTCCCCTTTTTAAAAGCCATTCTGTTTCTGGTATATTGTATTCCAGCAGCTAGCAATCCAGAACAGGCAGTATGTGTGGTATAGAAAGAGTAAATAAATACTGAAAAATCTCCCTCATGGGGTAGAGTTTCAAATGTAATGGTGATCTTATAAATTATTGTATTAGTGACTCTCTGGTCAAGAAAGCTAGATTTCAGAAGTTAATGTGAAGTAAGGAAATATAAACTGTGAGCGTAGACCACATTTTCAAGAACTTGGGCTGAGAAACAGAAAAATAAGGTAAGTCCTGTGGTCAAATGTGAGATGACTATTTACTACTGATTTCTCCTCAGGAGGACACTTGGAACTTTCTCTCCTGGTCATACTAGGAACTTCTTTTTTTTTTTTTTCTTCACCTGGTTTGTGTCAACTATTGATATGATTTTGTGCCTCTGCTGCCCTCTAACAGAGGTTAGACTGGCCATATTCTTCCATAATTGCTAAGATAAAAGTTAGTGAGGGGTGGACCACAGTGGCTCAGTGGCAGAGTTCTCACCCACCATGCCAGAGAACTGGGTTCGGTACCCTGAGTCTGCCCATTAAAAAATAAAAACAATAAAAAAAACAGTGAGAATATTTGGTTGCTGTCTACCTTTAGTCTTTGCCACTCAGATATTCTAACTGAAATTCTGTAACTGTAAGCTAATTCTCTACTTAAACATTAATTATACAAATACCATATGTTTTACAAAATGCTTCCTGCAGCTGCCTGTTAATGTTTGGGGAATATTATATTTCTCTGCTGGTCTGGTGCAAGACTGCCTATTCAGGCTTTAGCAGAAAGAGAGCAACATATTTATAAACTACTCCCAACAGGCTGTCCTATACTGCTCAGTAAATCCCAGTATTATTTTCATTTCCTATGTTTATCTATACTATTTCGATTAAGAGCACAAACTCTGGGGCCAGATTAACTTGGCTCAAAATCCCAACTCTTGCACAAGAGGTAGTGTGAACTACATCAGCTTTTAACTTTTCTGTATTTCAGTTTAAACATCTACTAAAATTAATAAAATTTAAAAATAGTTTAAGTACCTACCTCATAAAACAGGGTGATGTGTAAAATGAATTCTCAACCAATTTTAGCCATTACAAATGTCAAAAGCTGTGATTCAAACTTTTACTTTCTTCCTTGGATTTTGAGATTCAGTTCTTTACTCTACAAAATGTGTAAGTTACAAGCACATTGGTAAATAAAGAACTTCTGATTAGTTTGTTAAATGGTGCAATAATGTGAAATAAATTGCTATAGGACTTAGGCATGAATCTTTAGGCACTGTTCTTGGAGTAAAAAGGTAATAATTCAAAAAATAAAGGAAAAGTGCTGAGGAAGTGAATTTCTGTATCCTTGGGGTAGTAATAAATTTAGAATTTCTAACTTCAACAACCTTGCTGAGGATAATATATAGAATAGATAAGTAGATAAATGTTTCTCTGTAGCTATTTGTCTACATAGATTGTTATTTGTTGCTGAAGTCCTACTGTGCAACAAATCAACTCCAGAGATAAGACTATAAAATCTCTGTATCAGTGGTTCCCAACCTTATCAGCATATTGGAATCTGATTCCAGTGTTGTTTGTCTAAAATGTGTCCCGGATATTGAGATTTTTATGTGATCCTAGGGATTCTGAAGCAACCACTTTTGAGGACTACTGCTTTAAACTGATCATTATTGATATTCTCCTATTCTGAATTTTTTTATTGAGTTTTACACTCAGTTATAATAATAGAAGATATAGGGATTCATATTTTTTATTATTTATAATTTTTTAAAGATCACAACAGCAGATAAGAATTTAGAATTTTAAGAGTCCAGAATTATTGAAATTGGTCTACAGGGCTGGAAAACAACAAGAGAGATCTGTCATTCTAATCCTGCCATTTTAATTAAAATCAAATTTCAAAATAATTGAATAAGTTTCAAGTACTTAATTTAGTATATAGTATGTAATAACTACTAACGTCAAGTTTAAATTGTGTACATTTTTACCGTCACGTTAAGATCCTGGGAAATTTTCTTTGCTTTAACAACTATTCTAATACTTTGTTTTCGAGAAATTCTAGGAGTGAGCTACTAAAATATGAATTCATTTTTAAATAAGGCCTGCTAGAATAGATAAACACTGCAGAAATGTTTACTTCATGTTGATCTGGAAATTAAATATAAAAGGAAAAGCTAATCCAGTATAATTTACAGTGTTAAGTAAAATATAATGGCTGCCTGCCTTGGTCGTGCTGGGAGTGACCCCTGTCTAAGACATGACAGGAATTTTTTTTAGAAGTTAAAAATAAAAGCAGAGCTTTCAAAAAAAATGGAATGTATTCTGCAAAAGTTAAAAGTTAAGCTACAATTGGAAATAATCTGGTTTCAGTTCTGAAGAGAAGCCAGAAGTATCAGAATATAAAGAAATAAGTCTACCAATAATGAATCTATGAAAATCCCCATAAAACCCTCCCTATAATGCAGAATCTAATGGCAAACAGTTATCATATATTCCCCTTTGGAAATCTCTTAATTGCCTTTATAAGCCAATGTAACTTATTAACCACTTGAGACACTTCAGTTTGTGATCCCCATATTTGAATAGCCTCTTTTTCATTAAACACATATTATTGATTATTATTGTCGACTCAGTTTCTTATAATAGTTTATGGTGTCAGAAGTGGAATCAAGAGGAGACTGCCCCCCAGTTGCCCCCATGGCTGGTGAGGGACCAGGTATCAGTATCTGACGCTCCTTCTGACTGCTGCCTTTTCACCACCCACAGAGGTTGACAATTTTCTCCAAGATCTGAGTTCTGCTTTGCTTGCACTGAGCTCTTTAAGTTTATTGTTGGATTTGGTTTGGCTTGGTTTGGACCTGGTCCAGACATCTTCTTGTTGAGTACCTTATTCTGTGGGAGGAGAGTACAGATGTTCTGACACGCCTGAAGACAGTCATTTTTCTTTTAATTTTCGTTTTTGGAACCTTTGATTGAATATGGGCTCTTCTCAGTCTAAATCTAAATATGTCTCTTCTCCTCTGGCAAAAACAGCTACCACCTACGTGTTTCCTTACTATGGGCCCATTTCGTATTTGTTTTTAGATAAATGGGTAAATCTCACGAAGGATGATTTGAGTTGCAATGGCCACTTTGGGGAACAGTTGAGAAAACTAGAGCATTTGAGACGTGCACTTGAAAAAAAGGCTCTCAGACTTGACAAAAGGAGTGGAGGCATTTTTTATTGGTTTTCAGAGACTTCTGAAGACAAAGTGATTAAAAAGTAGCCTCTTTAAATGATTTTTTAAATCATGTAGAGGAAAAAATTTTAAAACCCTGTCACTAGTCCTACTGCTTCCTCTTACAGCCTCTCAAACCCTGTTCACTTTCTGCCCATTTTCACCTGGTTTCTCATAACTTGTAAGTCAGCCACCCTTAAAAAGTATATCAAGGGCAGGCCACAGTGGTTCAGTGGCAGAGTTCTCGCCTGCCATGCTGGAGACCAAGGTTCGGTTCCTGATGCCTGCTCATGTAAAAAAAAAAAAAGTTTATCATCTACTGAATCTGATATACTAGTTACTGCTCAATTTAAATCCTGGACCAGGGCTAAACTTCATGCCTTTATAAAAGATTTCCCAGAACCCAAGAAAGTTCTGATTAAATTTATAGGAAAATACAAAATCCTGATTGGGACATATGACCTAAGACTCCCTGACTTATACCAACTTCTTCACATGCTAATATGTCCATCAGAATCTAAAATTGGATGGAACTCAGTAAATGGTGACAATTTGAAGTTTCTGGCCTGACATACTAAGGATGGAATGAAGAGAATTTATGGAGTCAGTCATGAGGAAAAATCCCAAAAGTATTTCCCATTAAAAACAGACTGGGCAATAATACAACCTTGCAAACAAAAAAGGGATGAGTCAGTAAAAGAATATTGGGAGCCAAGAAGCAGCAGCTTCTCCTAAGGGTTGTTTGCTGTGTGTGGCAAGAAGACCGGCAGGTAAGAAGCAGAACCCACAAAGGACTTTTTCTGACCCCTGGTCACACAGAGGCTCAGGGAAACCCTTGTTGCAAAAGCTGAGGAACTGAGAAGCAGAGAATTGGAGACCGTCTGGCTGGTGTAAACCCTCAGGAGTGCACGGACGGGGAGACAGGGAGCAGGAAGTAAGCCAAGCCATGTTGCTTGAACACGCTACCCTCACCAGTGCAACCCCAAGACCCGGGACTCACCCCACACCCCACGCCCCTGAACACTGTCACCCAGCCCCCATCCCTGCACTCCAAGCACCACGCCCTGCCAACCTCTAGCGCATGTACCCACAACACACCCCCACCCCAAGCCATGGCATGCCTGCCCAGCCCAACCCACCTCTACTGCAAAAGTGCAGTCTTACCCCTCCCTCCCAAGCACTACCTCCCCTTCCCTGCCCCCTGTAGGCAGTTGCCAGTGCATAAAGGCTGTGGCCTTACCTCCATATCCAGACTATAACTGCCCCCAGCCCCCACTATGCCCAGCCCCCAGCCCATACAGTCAGGCAATCCCAACCGTACCCCCACTCCAGCTTTGTGCACATGTAAATCAGTTTATGCCCCTCCCAGACTTCTGCCTGTGCACAGTCCCCAGTCATAGCCCTCAGCTCTGGGCAAACACTGACTTGTGCAGCAGGGCCATATTTTCCCCCAGCCCACACAGGTGCAACTCTGACCAACTGCCCTGAGCTTTGCACTTGTGCACAAAGGGCCCTGTGCCCTAGACCAGTGCACACCAGGGCCCTGCCCTAAGACTTGAGCACCAGCACAGCCACATCCTCCCTGCCATTGAGTACCCATGCTCACAGGCACCAACATAGCAACCTGTGCCTATGCCTGTGCCACAACGCATCACTGCACTGTTGTGCCCCTCCCAGTGCCCTGCATCATGCTCCACATGCTTCTCACAAATGCAAGGCTTTAGACTACTGATGGAAATCAATTTCCAAAGCAAGCCAATTATGATATTTACATGCCACAAAGACAACAGAAGATCACTAAGGATATCACGATGCAGGCAAATATAGCCCAGCCTATTGATCAAATTAAAACACCAGAGGAGGCACAGCTGTTGGAACAATGAATCAAATATTTTCATATAACTCTACTAAATATAATAAATGAGATGGCTAATGACATAAAAGAGATCAAGAAGACACTAGAAGAGAATAAAGAGTAATTTGAAAGAATAAATAGAAAAATAGCAGATATCACAGAGATTAAAGATGCTGTATTCAAAATAAAAAACACACTAGAGACACACAAAAGAAGATTTGAAAAGGCAGAAAAAAGAATAAGTGAATTAGAGGAAAAACAATTGATTTGAAACACTGAAAACAGCAAATGGCCAAAAAGATGGAAAAGTTTGAATTGGATATCAGGGAAATGATGTACAAAACAAAGTACACAAATATAAAAATCATTGGTGTCCCAGATGGAGAAGAGAATAAAGGGCTAGGAAGATTTGTTGAGGCTATAATGGGAGAAAACTTCCCAACCCTTATAAAGGGCAGAAATGTACAAGTCAAAGAAGCTCAATGAACTCCAAATAGGATAAATCCAAATGAACCTTCCCCAAGACACATACTAATCAGTCTGTCAAATGTTGAAGAGAAGCAGAAAATCCTGAAAGTGGCAAGAGAAAAACCATCTACTACATATAAGGATAACAACATAAGACTGAGAGTTCATACTACTCAACTGGAACTATGAAGGCACTAAGACTGTGGTATGATATATTTAATATCCTGAAAAAGAAAGACTTCCAGCCAAGAATTCTGTACTCAGCCAAATTGTCCTTCAAAAGTGAAGGAGAGATAAAAATTTTCACAGACAAACAAATCCTGGAAGAATTTGTCAACCAGAGACTGGTCTATAAGAAATACTAAAAGGAGTTCTTCCAGTTGGAAAAAAAAGGAGAAAGAGGTCTGGAGGAAGGCACAGAACTGAAAGAGTACAAGCAAGGGTAACATAAAAGATAAAAAGAGAAAGAGGGAAAAGAATATATCGATCTGACAAATAAAATCCAAAGGATAAGATGGTGGATCCAAGAAATGACTTTTCAGTAATAACCTTGAATGTTGACAGACTAAAAATACCAATAAAAAGATAGAGATTGGCAGAGTGGATTAAGAAATACAATCCAGCTATATGCTGCTTACAAGAGACTCATCTTAGACACAAGGATAAAAATAGAATAACAGTGAAAGATGGAAGAAGATATTCCATGCAAGTTGTAACAAAAAGAAAGCAGGAGTAGCTTTATTAATATCAGACAAAATAGACTTTAAATGTAAAGACATCATAAGAGACAAGGAAGGATGCTATATATTAATAGAAGGGACAATTCATCAAGAATAAATAACAATCCTAAATGTTTATGCTCCAAATCAATGAGCTCCAAAGTACATGAGCCAGACATTGGCAAAACTGAAGGGAGCAATAGATGTTTCAACAATAATAGTAGGAGACTTCAATACATCATTCTCCTCTATAGATAGAACAACTAGACAGAAGATCAACAATGAAATAGAGAAGTTAAACAACTTGTTATATGAAATAGACCTAACAGACATATATTGGTCATTACACCCCCAAACACCAGGATATGCATTTTTCTCTAGTGGTCATGGAACATTTTCCAGGATAGATCATATACTGAGGCACAAATCAGGCCTTTATAAATTTAAAAATATTGAAATTATTCAAAGCACTTTCTCTGATCACAATGGGATGAAGCTGGACATCAATAAATACCAAAGGACCAGAACGTTCACAAATATATGGAGATTAAATGACCAGGCGGGTCCAGGAAGAAATTTCTAGAGAAATCAATAGCTATCTGGAGATGAATGAAAATGAGAATACAACATAACAGAACTTATGGGATGTGGCAAAGGCTGTGCTCAGAAGGATATTTATTGCCCTAAAATGCCTATATTAAAAAACAAGAAAGAGCAAAAGTCAAGGGTTTAACTGCTCACCTGGAGGAATGTGAGAAAGAACAGCAAACTAACCCCAAAGCAAATAGAAGAAGAGAAATAACAAAGATTAAAGCAAAGTTAAATGAATGGGAGAACAAAAGAAAGAATCAATAAAACCATAAGTCAGTTCTTCGAGAAAATCAATAAAATTGATGGGCCATCAGCAAGACTGACAAAGAAAAAAGAAGACAGGATGCAAATAAACAAAATTAGAAATTAGAAGGGTATGTGATGACAGAACCTGAAGAAATAATAAAAAAAATCATAAGAGGATACAATGAACAACTATATGCCACTAAACCAGACAACATAGATGAAATGGACAAATTCCTGGAAACCCACAAATAAGCTACACTGATTCAGGAAAAAATAGAAGATCTCAAGAAACCAATCACAAAGAGATTCAATCAGTCATCCAAAATCTTCCTACAAATAAAAGCTTAGGGCCAGATGGCCTCACAGGGGAATTTTATCAAACATTCCAAAAAGAATTAACACCAATCTTACTCAAACTTTTCCAAAAAATTGAGGAAAAAGGAATTCTACCTAACTCATTTTATGAAGCTAATATCATTTTAATACCCAAACCGGGTAAAGATGCTATAAGAAAGAAAGACATAGGCCATTCTCTCTAATGAACATAAATGCAAAAATTCTCAATAAAATACTAACAAATCAAATCCAACAACACATTAAAAGAATTATATACCACAACCAAATGGGGTTTGTACCAGCATACAAGTATGGTTCAACACAAGAATATCAATTAATGTAATACAGCACATTAACAAATTGAAAGGGAAAGATCACATGATCATCTCGATTGATGCTGAAAAAGCATTCAACAAAATTCAACATCCTATTCTTCTAAAAACACTTCAAAAGATAGGAATCAAAGGTAACTTCCTCAATATGATAAAGGGCATATGTGAAAAACCGATAGCCAGCATCATGCTCAGTGTAGAGAGACTGAAAGCTTTCCCCTTAAGATCAAGAATGAGCAAGGATGCCCTCTGTCTAGCTAGAGCAATCAGGCAGGACAAAGAAATAAAAGACATGCAAATTGGAAAGGAAGAAGGAAAGAAAGCTTTCATTATTTGCAGGTGACATGATACTATACTTGGAAAATTGTGAGAAATCTACAACGAAGTTACTTGAGCTAATAAACTCAGCAAGGTGGCAGGTTATAAAATTAATGTGAAAAAATCATTATATTTTTGTACATAAACAATGATAACCTGGGAATCAGTTAAGGAAAAAATTCTATTCAAAATAGCAACTAAAAGAATCAATTACTTAGGAATGAACTTAACTAGGGACATAAAGGACTTGTATACAGAAAACTATATAACATTGCTAAAAGAAATAAAAAATGATCTAAGTAGGTGGAAAGACATTCCATGCTCATGGATAGGAAGATTAAATATAGTTAAGATGTCAATTCTACCCAAATTGACCTACAGATTCAATGTAGTATCATCAAAATTCCAACAGCCTATGTTGAAGACTTGGAAAAGCCAGTTACCGAATTCATCTGGAAGGGAAAGAGACCCTGAATAGCCAAAGCACCCTAAAAAAGAAATTGGGAGAATTTTAGTCACTGTAACACTCATTATAAACACTCACTATAAAGCCATAGTGGCCAAAACAGCACGGTACTGGCACAAAGATAGAAGTACTGACCAATGGAATGAAATCGAGAGCACAGAAATAGACCACCAAATCTATGGTCAACTGATTGTTGCCAAGGCTCCCAAGTCAACTGAACTGGGACAAAATAGGTCTGTTCAATAAATGGACATGGTAGAACTGGATATCAATAGCCAAAAGAATGAAAGAGGACCCTTACCTTAAACTCTATACAAAAATTATCTCAAAGTGGATCAAACACCTAAATATAAGAACTAGCCCCATAAATCTTCCAGATGAAGATATAGGGAAACATAATAAGACTCAGTAATAGAAGGTAGCTTCCTAAACTTTACACATAAAGCTCAAGTAACAAAAGAAAAAATAGATAAATGGGAACTCCTCAAAATCAAATGCTTCTACGTCTCAAAAGACCTTGTCAAAAAGGTGAAGAGGCAGCCAACTCAATGGGAGAAAATATTTGAAAATCACATATCAGACAAAGGTTTGATATCCTATATACATAAAGAAATCATACAACTCAACAACAAAAGGACAAACAACCCAATTGTAAAATGGGCTGAAGATATTAATAGGCATTTTTCTGAAGAACAATTACAGATGGCTGAACAGTACATGAAGAGATGTTCATTTTCATTGGCTATAAAGGAAATGCAGATCAAGACTACAATGAGATACCACTTCACACCTATAAAGATGGCTTTTATTAAACAAGCAGGAAGCTATAAATGTTGGAGAGGTTGTGGAAAAATTGGGACACTTATGCACTGCTGGTAGGAATATATAGTGGTACAGTAGCTAGGGAAGACAGTTTGGCAGTTGCTTAAGAAACTAAATATTGAGTTGCCCTATGACTCAGCAATAGCACTACTTGGTATATACCCAGAAAAGCTGAAAGCAGTGACACAAACAGACATTTGCATACTGATGTACATAGCAGCATCATTCACAGTTACCAAAAAATGGAAACAAATGAATTGCCCATCAACAGACAAGTGAATTAACAAAATGTTGTATATACATACAATGGAATATTATACAGCAGTAGGATGAAATGATGTCCTAAAGCACATGACAAGATGGATGAGCCTTTGAGGACATAATGCTGAGTGAAATAAACCAACACAAAAGGATAGATAAAAAGGATAGATACTGTATGATTCCACTTTTATGACCATGGTAAAGATCAAATCAGAGGCTTACAATACAGAATATAGGGGACTTAGAGACACATAGAAGCTAGAAATGGGTGAATAGTTAGCTAATGAGGTTGAAATCCAATGTAAGGGAATAGATGGAAGTGAATGTGGTTCTCTAGTGGGTCTATAAGTAGTACCATAATGAAGGTGAACAAGATTGAAAGGGGTTGTATAGACCTATGTGTCCCACTGATTAACACTAGAAATATAAATAAGTTCTTGGAAGAACTACTTCAAAATTATATATATATAGGGAAAGATTAGAAAATATCTTTTTTCAACATTCAGGTCTCAAAACAAATGAAGAAATAGGAACAGTGTTTTCTAATCATTTTGAGAATGGCCTAAAACCCAAACTAAGTGACCTAGTGAAAAAGTATAAATTAGAATAAGAAGCTGCCCCTATCTCAGAATTTGAACACATGGCTGAGTATTTTGGAAGAACATTAGCACATAAACATGCTCAAAGTGCTAGAAATCTCATGACTCTAAAGTTCAACATTTACAGCCATTAAATGGCTAAACACATCCTAAACAATCCAGGTCCTTAGTTGATTAAAAAATGTCTGTCATTATTGTAGACAACAAGGACATTAGAGAAAGAAATGCCCCCTATTAAAGTGAAAGATGCAGCCGCTGCCCACCTGATGACAGGATTCCAAGGAGAGAATTAACAGGTTGCTTCTGTTGATTGCACAGGGAGAAACAACCTTGTTGGCTATGGAAAACATTATTGTTTGGTCTTAATTTATGCCAGACCCACTATGTCAACAATAAATCCAATTTACAATCTCACAACCTCTTGAATTTAACAAATTTAATATTTGTTAAATATTTAACAAAATAATTTCAATGATAGGTTTAATCAAAACAATCCAAAAGGTCCATTATCAAAATATCTTAAAACAATAATAAGGCCACTAAATGGTGAACATTCCTATCTGCCTTGTGAGATGTCTCCAGAAAGTCTTTGGGGAAGAAATCTCCTCATAAAATGGAAATTTAAATTAAATTTCAAACCATAGGGAATAATGTCAGAAATTCCAGATCACTCAAAGTCAATATGCATGGCATAAGTCGCATTAGACTTTCCTGCAAAAAAGCCTTAGCTAATTTTCACTCTTCTAATGAACTACTTTTAGGAGTACCAAAATGTCTTTGGGCAAATGTGCAGGTTTGAAACTGTTATGGACCCCAGAAAAGCCATGTTCTTTTAATCCTAATCCAATTTTGAAAGATCAGCCATGTTCTTTTAATTCTGATCTAATATTATAGGGCGGGACTTAACTTATAGGTTGTTTCCATAGAGACGTGACATGCCCAATGGTGGGTATGACCTTTTGATTAGTTGGATGTGACTCTGCCCTTTCAAGATGAGTCATAATTAGTTTACAGGAGTCTTTAAGAGAGCTCACAGAGAGAAATAAACAGTACAGAGCTGACACAGACACAGACGTTTGGAGATCAAGACAGAAAAAGCCCAGGTTCTAAGCAAGGACTCACAGAAATAGCCAGAACCTGAAAAGAAGAAATCTCTGGCCCTGGGAGATGCTAAGTTAAGAGATGAAACCCAAAGTTCTGCCCCAGAAAAGCTAAGTGAAGGCCCACAGACACTCAGAGAGGAAGCCACTGGAATTAGAAGCTGGAAGCAATAGAACTGGGAGCAAAGGACAAGGGGATGCCAGCCACATGCCTTCCAATGTGACAGACATTGGACTTTCTTAGGAGTCAAGGGGTCTTTTACTGGATGCATTAGTTTGGACTATTTTATGGCCTTAGAACTGCAAACTTGTAACTTAATAAATTCCCTTTATAAAAGCATTCTATTTCTAGCATACTGCATTCCAGCAGCATTAGCAAACCAAAACAGAATAAATACAACTATTTGGGACACATCGAAAGTGCTGATCTTCTAAAAACAGCTCTTTTTTTTTTTAAATTGGCTCTTCCAAACATTTACCTAAATTGTCCAATATCTTACTGAGCTAGAAGCAGTAGATGAAGTAACTCCTGTTGCTGAGGAGTTAATAAGTAAGGGTCCTATCATACTCTTCACTAGCCCTTGCAATACCCCCATAATCCCTGTCAAAAAAACAATAGACAATGTAGCAGAGAGGCTGGAGGGAACTGCCTGAAAATGTAGAGCTGTGTTCCAGTAGCCATGTTTCTTGATGATGACTGAACAATGATATAGCTTTCACAATGAGACTCTGCGAATGTGAAAACCCTGTGTCTGATGCTCCTTTCAGCTTCTATATCAACAAAAGAGTAGAACATATGGAATAAAAATAAATAATAGGGGGAACAAATGAAAAAATAAATTTAGTTTGAAATGCTAGTGATAAATGAAAGCAAGGGGTAAGGGGTATGGTATGTATAATCTTTTTTTCTCTATTATCGTTTTATTTCTTTTTCTGATGTCTTTTTATTTCTTTTTCTAAATCGATGCAA
>PVIY010031488.1:0-29901 GCA_004026745.1 Myrmecophaga tridactyla | reverse complement strand
AGCAAGTTTTATTAACACTGTTCATTGTACAATATCGTGACAGTGTAGATGGGACTATATTGGTAGACAGAAGGAATATATTGTCCCAATAAGAACGACCCAATCTAATGACTCTAACAATGCCATCTCTATGGAACAGAAGGAAAAAGAGACTCATTTGGGGTGGACCATGGTGGCTTAGCAGGCAGAGTTCTTGCCTGCCATGCCAGAGACCCAGGTTCGATTCCTGGTGCCTGCCCATACAAGAAAAAAAAAGAAGACTCTTTTGAAGCCCCAAGTATCTGTGTCCATACAGCTAAGTCAAGAAAAGTGGAGAAATGAGCCATCCTTATACAAACTGCGATGATAAGATGAGAAAAACAGCTTTGCCAACTATCAAACATATCCCTTACTGATTTTCCTTGCACCTAAATTTCCTGTTATTATTAATTATATTTTTAGTTTAATTTTTTTTCTAAAAACTGTTGCTTAAAATGTAAATGCCTTAATGAAAAAGTAAAACATATATACCTGTTCGTGCCTATTTCCATTAGCAGGCCTAAATTCAAATCCCACCTCCGTCTTACTAAGCAAGTTGCTTGACCTGGTTTCAACAACCACAATTTTTGTCTTTGATGAATTTGTCACATCAAAGGAGCCATGAGAGATATAGGACAAAATAAAGCAGAACCAGGTTTTGACAAGCAGTACTGTACAGATACTTTGATGGCTGTCAAACTTCAATTCTCATTACAATCTGCCCACTACGGAGTACGATTATTAGCAATCCTTGCTTCCTTCCTCTGGATTCTTTCATCGCTGGAAATCAATAGTCAAAACGATTACCTTTACTTGGAAGAGTAAGGTTAATGGTGTTTGCAGAGAAAACATCAGCCAGCACAGCAATATCACTTCAAATTATAACAAGCAGGTAGATGCAAATCAGATCAGATAGAAGTTTTTACTTACAGCATGATAGAGGGAAAATCAGAGATGTAATATGTTTGCATGTTTAAACACAAAACATTGACCCTGACAGAGATTTAGAAGAGTAGATTTGTTTTCACAAGGTCTGGAAAGAAATTTACTTGAAAAAATAATGTGTGCTTGGCAATCTTCATTCCCTGAAGATTTCTGGTATTCACACCCCTTTTATTTTAAGACTTTTAGGACGTTGAATACCCTTTCTCTTAGTCTCAAATCATACCCAGGGGAAAGCATGTCTTTAGGTGATGATGGAGGTCAGCTGCAGAAATACTTAACAAGTGTAAATAATGCTTTTAAAAGAAAATGTGGGGCAGTGCGATGGTGGCTCGGTGGCAGACTTCTTGCCTGGTATACCGGAGACCCAAATTTGATTCCAGTGCCTGCCCATGCAAAAAAAAAAAAAAAAAAAAAAAAAAAAAAAAAAAAAAAAAAAAAGTGGGTTTTATCCAGATGTTATCCAGTTAAATACTTATTGATGAAATATTCCATGACTGTCATTGTTTTAACAATTAGACTATAATGGTGAACAGGACAGAAAATGTTCCTGTCCTCATTGACATTTGAGTCTAGTGAGGGTACAAGAAAGTGAAAGTAAAAAGCAAACACAAAAGAAAATATCAGATAATTATACTTTCTTGGCAGGGTATTAAAACAAAGCAAGGTTCCTGAAATTTGACACTATCGACATTCTGGGCCATTTAATTCTTTGTTGTGCAGTGCAGTCTTGTGCCTTGTAGAATGTTTAGAGCTTCCCAGGCTGCTCTACCCACTAAATGCCAATTGCAGCTTCCTCCTCTCCCCCGATCTCAAACAATTTTGCATAAATTTCCACATATTCCCTGGGGGGCATTACTGTCCTCAGTTGCAAACCACTGAAATAAAGTGATGTGACAGAGCTATTGGGTCACTGGATAAATGAAATATGATGGTCACAAAAGGCCATTTAAGTTGAGGCTTAAACGTCATGGTGGATCCATCCATGTGGAGATTGGGGGAAGAGTGATCTAGCAAAGGAAACAGTTAATGAAACAAAGAGGAACAAGAAGGGCGGGTCTGAAGGGCAGAAAGAAGGTCAGTAGGGGGAAGAGAAGTGAGAGAGAGAGTAGAACATATATGGCCCTTCACACAGGTATTGTTGCCAACTAAGGAGTTTTCATTTTATTCTAAGGATAATGAGGCGGTGTTGTAACCTTTTCATAAATGAAATTTTACTACTTGGCTTATGATTTTTTTAAAAAAAATCTGGCTTCTGTCTAGAGAATGGATTTAGGGGCATGAGTAGAAGACAGAAGACTGGTTAGGAGGCAATACCTGTAGAATAGTGAGATGATGCACGAGTATCTCTGAAAATTTAAGTTATTCACCAAATATAACTTGGCATATGTACATTGTACATGTTTATTTTCTTCTCATACCCTTCTCTTGTGTACAGGCTGCTTCCTTTCTTTCCTAGCCTCAGAAAGTGTACCATAAATCACTAATTTTCATTAATTCATTTACTTATGCAACAAATATTTATTAAGTAATAGAAACTGCATGAAAGGATTTTAAAAGAAAAGATCCCTCTCTTTAAGGAGTTAACCATTCACTGAGTATAATGTTTCATATAATAATATATTATGTCCATGCTTTTTGTTTCATACCATCAGAACGATCTTTTAGAATTTGTTCATCTTGTCTGTATGGCAGCAAGGAAAAAGAGGATCAATGACTGCTGAAGTCAGGTAGACCTGAGTTTTCATTGACTTGACTTGGGCAAGACCTTTAACATTGTTTGATTTGTTTACTTATCTATAAAATATAGGAACTATATTCTTTGCACATGGATGAGTGAAATAGAAGAAAAATATTTTGACTATTTTAAAAATTTTTACAGCTTTATTGAGATATAACTGTCCTACAATAAATTGCACATATTTAAAAATACAACCTGATAAGTTTTAACATTGAAATATGCCCATAATATCATCACCCTGTCAAGGTAATTAATATATCCATCACTTCCAAAAGTTTCCTCATGCCCCTTTGCAATCTTTCCCTCCTCTGGCTTCCTGAAATCCCTACCTCCAGATGCCACTGCTCTTTCTGTCACCATACATTAGTGTGCACTTCCTAGTATTTCATACAGCATTCTCTTATTTGACTGACTTATACTCAAAATAATTACTTCGTGATCTACCCACTAAATAATTATTTATTGATTTACTAGTGATTGCTAATTTTTATTGCATGTAGCATTCTAATGTATGATTGACCACCTGTTTATTATTCAGCTATTTTAGATTCCTCGGCTGATCTAGCAAATACCATGCAATGATTTGGCTTAATGATGGGAATTTATTAGTTCACGATTTTAAGGCCAAAAGTCCAAGTCAAGGCATCTTTCTTCCCACAGACTGGCATTCTGGAACTGGCCGCCAGTGAACCTTGGTCCTGGGCCAAGGACTGGCATTCTCTGTCACATGGCATTGCATATGGCAGCCTCCCCTGGCCTCTCCATTCTCTTCCACGTTCCACTGACCTTCAGCTTCTTGCTTCCTATAGCTTCCTCTCTATATGTCTGAATCTTATTCTGCTTAAAAAGAACTCCAGGAATGGGATTAAAACCAATCCTTGGCTGTACTTTAACTGAAGTTACCTCATAAAAAGTCACCTCCTATCTTCATCAATGGGTTCACATTCACAGGAACGGATGCAATTCAAGAACATGTTTTTCTGGAGTACATGGCTACAAACTACCATACCTGCTGAGGAGCATTCAGATTTGTTTTTACTTTTTTGCTATTGCAAATAAAGTTTCCCTAAACACTTGTGTACGAATCTTCTATAACATGTGTTTTCATTTCTCTTTAGTAAACACCTAGGAGTGGACTGGCTGGATCATAAGGAAGTTTTATATTTAACAACATTTTAAGAAACTGTCAAACTATCATTTCACAGTCTTGCCAATTAAGCCTGAATATTCCAGTTCCTTTACATCCTTGCCAAATATTAGTTTTGTCAGTTTTTTGATTGTAGTTAGTGGTATTTCACTGTGGTTTTAATTTCATTTCCTTAGTGAGTAATGAGAATCCTTTCATGTTCTGTTCTGTCAAACATCTTCTTTGGTGAGGTGTATGTTCAAGTCTTTACATGTTTTTTTTTTTGTATTGTTTGTTTTCTTAAATATTGAATTTTGAAAGTTCTTTATCATTCTGGATAGAAGACCTTTATTAGATGTATGATTTGCAATTATTTTTTTTCCACGTGGAGGCCTGTCTTTTCATTCTCTTAACAGTGATTTTCAAAAAAAAGAAAGTTTAATTTTTGTTTTATTAGAGAAGTTGTGAGTCTGCAAAACAATCATGCATAAAATACAGGACTCTCATGCACCACACCACTACCACCACCTTGCATTGGTGTGGAACATTTGTCCTATTTATGATAGAATATATTTTATATTGGTAACGTTTTTAACATAGTAACCTTTGTTACATTTGGTGAAAGATTATTAAAACTTTTCCATCTATTGTCTAATATTTACATTAAGTGTATTTTTCCCAATATATCCCTCTATCATTACCAGCTTGTATTAGTATCATATCTTTGCTATAACCCATGAAAGAACATTTGTATACTTGTAATATTAACTATAGTCCCTCATCTGCAATAGGATTCAGTGTGCTGTACAGTTCTATGTTTTATCTTTTAATTTTACTCTATTAATATATATCCCAAAATTTCCTCTTTTAACCATATTCACCTATATAGTTTAGTACTGTTGATTACAATCACAATAAAGTGCTAGCATTACTACCATCCATTTCCAAACCTGTACCATCAGCCTAAATAGAAGCTCTGTACAAGTTATGTATCAACTCGCAATCCTCTAAACTAATCTATCCCATGGCAATTAATATTCTAGAGTCTAACTTGATGAACTTGTTTATTAGAATTTGTAAATAATAGTGAGATCATACAATACTTTCCTTTTGTGTGTGACTTATTTTACTAAACATAATGTCTTCAAGGTTCATCCATGTTGTCGCATGCATGAGGACTTCATAACTTTTTACACATGATTAATATTCCATTGTGTGTATATACCACATTTTGTTTACCCATTCATCAGTTGAGGGATACTCAGCTTGCTCCCATCTTCTGGCAACTGTGAATAATACTGGTATGAACAGTGGTATGCAAATATCTGTTCATGCCCTTGCTTTCAGTTCTTCTGGGTATATGCCTAGTAGAGGGATTGCTGGATCATACAGCAATTCTATACTTAGCTTCCTGAGGAACCACCAAACTGTATTCCATAGTGGCCATACCATTTTACATTTCCACTAGTAATGGATGAGTGTTCTTATTTCTCTATTTCCTCTCCAACACTTGTAGTTTTCTGCTTTTTTAATAGTGGCCATTCTAGTAGGTGTGAAATGGTATCTCATTGTGGTTTTGATTTGCATTTCCCTACTAACTAGCAATGTTGAGCATCTTTTCATATGCTTTTTTATCCATTTGCATTTCCTTTTTGGAAAAATGCCTATTCAAATCTTTTGCCCATTTTTAATTAGATTGTTCGTCTTTTTATTGTTGGATTTCAGTTTTATTTCATATATTCCAGATATTAAACCCTTATCTGGATATTAAACCCTTCCAAATATTTTCTCCCATTGAGTAGGTTGCCTTTTCACTTTGCTGACAAAGTCTTTTGAAGCACAAGTGTTTTTAGTTTTAAGGAGGTCCCATTTATCTATTTTTTCTTTTGTTGTTTATGCTTTGGTTGTAGACTAAGGAACCATTACCTACCACAAGATCTTGAAGATGCTTTCCTCCATTCTCTTCTAGGAGTTGTATGGTCCTAGTTCTTATATTTAGGTCTTTTTTCCATTTTGAGTTAATTTATGTATATGCTGTGAGATAGGGGTCTGCTTTCATTCTTTCACATGTAGATATCCAGTTCTCCTATGACCATCTGTTGAAGAGACTATTTGTTCCCAGGGGATTGGACTTGGCAGGCTTGACAAATGTCAATTGGTGGTAGAGATGAGGGTGTATTTCTAAGCTCTCAATCCATATCCAATGGTCAATATATCTATCTTTATGCCAATAGCACGCTGTTTTGACCACTGTAGATCGTATACTTGAGAACAATATATATCCTGCTGTTTTGAGGTACAATGTTCTGTATATGTCTTTTAGGTCTAGTTCATTTATCATACTATTCAAGTTCTCTTTTTCCTTATTGGTCTTCTGTCTAGATGTTCTATCTACTTATGAAAGCAGTATGAAGTCTCCAACTGTTACTGTAGAGGCCACAATTTCTCCCTTCAGTTTTGGTAGTATTTGTCTCCTGTATTTTGGGGCACACTTGTTAGTTACTTAAACATTTATAATCGTTATTTCTTCTTGGTGGATTGCCACTTTTCTTGATATATAGTGTCTTGCTTTGTCTCTTACGACAGTTTTGCATTTAAAGTCTATTTTGTCTGATGTCAGTATAGCTACCCCAGTTCTTTTTTGGTTACTGTTTGCATACTGTTCTGTCAACCTCTCACTTTCAACCTATTTGTGTTTTTGAGTCTAAGGTGAGTCTTTTGTAGACAGATATAATTGGATCATTCTTTTTTTTATCCATTCTGCCAATCTTACTGGGGTGTTGAATCCACTAGCATTCAGTGTTATTGTTGTAAAAGCAGCACTTACTTCAACTATTTTATCCTTTGGTTTTTATATGTCATAACTTTTGTTTTGCTTCTTTTTTTATTCTTTTAGTTACCAGTACTGTAATCTGCATTTTTACACTCTATTCCAAGCTTCTCTCTCTTATCTTTTCCTTTCAGCCTGAATCCCTTTAGTATTTCTATAGGGCTGGTCTCTTGTTGACAAACTCAGTTTCTGTTTATCTGCGAATATTTTAAACTCTCCCTTATTTTTTTTTTTTAATTTTTTTTAACATGGTCAGGCACCGGGAATCGAACCCGGGTCCTCGGGCATGGCAGGCAAGCATTCTTACCTGCTGAGCCACCGTAGCCCACCCTCTCCCTTATTTTTGAAGGACAGTTTTGCTGGATAAATTATTCTTGGGTGGCAGTTTTTCTCTTTTACTACCTTAATTATATCAGACCACTGCCTTCATACCTCCATGATTTCTGATGAAACATTGGCATTCTTATTGTGATTCCTTTGTATGTATGAAACACTTTTCTCTCACTTTTTAAAGGAGTCTTTATCTTCAGCATTTGACATTCTGACTGGTCTGTGTCTCAGAATAAGTCTATTAGGATTTATTCTATTTAGAGTACATCATGCTTTTCTTGGACATGCATATTTATGTCTTTCACAAGAGCTGGTAAGTTTTTGATCATTATTTCCTCAAATATCCTTCCTGCCTCTTTCCCCTCCTCTTTTCCTTATGGGACACCCATGACATGTTTTCACGCACTTCTTGCTGTCATTCAAATTCCTGAAGTCCTGCTCAATTTTTTCTGTTCTTTTCTCTATCTGTTTTTCTGTGTGGAAGATTGCAATTGTCCTGTCTTCACTTTGCCTAATCTTTCCTTTGCCTGTTCAAATCTGCTATTGTAAGCCTAGGGTACTTTTAATCTCTTTGACTGTGCCTTCTTTTCCATAATTTCTGTTGTTTCTTTTTATACTTTAAAACTCTTCTCTATGCTCACCTACTCTTCATTATATCCTTTACCTCTTTAGTCATATTTACCTCCATCTCACCGAATTGATTTAGGTGATTTATTTGAATATCTTTGATTAGTTGTTCCAAATGTTGTATCTCCTCTGAAGTTTTAATTTGTTCCACTGACTGGGCCATATATTCCTGTTTCTTAGTATGGCTTGCAATTTGTTGCTGATGTCTAGGCATCTGATTATCTTGATGAATTTACTCTGAAGGTCATCCTTTTTCTCTTGCTTAGGGTTGTTTTTCTGATTGGCTTGGTGTTATAGCTCTTCTTTGACACTTGGTTCTACCGATTCCAAAACTTTACAACTGCCCATGTTTAACTGATAGATATTTTCACCTCTTCTTCATTTGACCCTTGCCCTGGATATGTGAAACATATTTTAAGATTGCACTATTTGTGCAATTGTTTTACTCCCAGGAGAAATCAATAGGTATCTTCTGTTCTCTCTCTAGGAATCTTGATCTGTTCTGTTTGATTTGGTTTGGCTTTATAGTATTTTTACACTCCTTTTATTGCCTCTAGTGGTTTTTGCCCGGCATGCTAATTCTGGAGGAGGGTCACCTGGAAAAGACTTTCCCAAGTCAGTAGTTACCGGCTAAAACAGGGGCAGGGACCCTCAGAGGGGGTGCAGACTGGCTTTAGAGAACCCCGGGGAGAGGGTCAGGAAAGACGTCCTCAAAGCTGCCCTCCCTGGCCTGCCCAGCAGGTGGTGCTCTTCAGTTAACTGCCCCCTGCAGTCCTAAGGCAGCATTGTGTCTTTACCCTTCCACTGACTTTGTCCCTGTCAGGAGTGGGGCTGAAACAATGGCTGAGGCCAGTACAGTGCAGTTTGAAACAGTAGTTTAGAACTGGGACTCAGCGATTCAAATTCACCAATCAAAAGCCATAATCAGTGCTCTACCGTGCCCACTCCTGTTCTCTGGGAAAATAATTTTTATCTCCCTTTCTGTCTATGGCAGCTAGCCAGGGGCTGGACTCCAAAGTGGCCCACAGCAGCAGTAAGGAATGGGTGCCAGCAGCCACCGCGGAACAAGCCACTCACAGCTTCTTTCCTGAAGTTTCTCAGCCTCTTCCTCCCACTCTTCCCTGGATTCTGTGCAGTGTTTAGCCTCAGGAGTCCCAGAACAGTTGCTTCAGACAGTTCCTGCCTGATTCCTAGCTGCTTTGGAGGAAGGAATGAGTCCTCGAGCTCCCTACTCTGCCCTCTTCCCCGGATGTTCCTCAGAAGGTTTAATTTTCATGAAGTGCTATTACACATTTGTTCTTTTGTGAATCTTGCTGTTAAGTTTGCATTTAAAATATTTCTGACTATCTCAATGTCACAAAGGCATTTTCTCTTTTCACTCTAGAATTTTAATAGTTTTCAGTTTTAAATTTAGATCTTTGTTTCATTTTGTTTTGCTTTTAGTGTTTGGTGCAAGGTATTGTCACAGTACATTTTACTTTCGTATGTGCTATAAATCTCATATGACAGGATTATCATTTGAGTTTACTCTGTAAGTTATTTAAATATTTAATTTAAAACAATAATATATATTTACCCATATCTTTCTGGTACTCTTCCCTCCTTTACATGTACTCATATTTCCATCTGGTATAATTTTTCATCTGCCTGAAGGACTTTAACATTTTTGGTAATGTGGGTCTGCTGGTGATGAATCCTTTCCACTTTTTATATTAGGAAATGCATTAGTCAAAATATAAATTTCCACTTTTACAGTCTGAAAAATACTTGATTTCACTTTCATTTTTGAATGAAATTCTATTGGATATGGCATTCTAGGTTGATAGTATTTCTCTTTTAGTACCTTAAAGATGTTGCTGTGCTGTCCTCTTGCTTGCATAATTTCAGCCAAAATTCTGCTGTTATTCTTTACTCTTTATAATATAAAGAGAGTATATATTCATTACTCTCTTTATATTGAATCTTTTTCTTTGGTTCCTTTTCAGGTTTTTCTCTCTTTCCATTGGTTAATAATGACTTGATTATAATGTCCCTTGTTATAGTTTTTTTTCCTTATTTCTTAGGCTTGGGTTTCATTGAGCATCATGTATCTATCTCTACTGTTACAGTTTTCATCAAATCTGGACATTTTCCCACTATTAGTTTTCAAACTTAAAAAAAAAAACCTTATTAAAGAAAAAAACAAACTTATCCCTCTCTCAACTTGGGGATTCTAAGATACACATACTTATAACTGTTTGAAGTTGTCTCACTGATGCTTTGTTCCCTTATATTTGTTTCAACTTTATGTTTTAGAGTAGGTCTAGGTTATAGAAAACTTGAGCAGGAAGTATAGAGAGTTCTCATATCCTCCTTCCCCCTCTCACATACTTTGGCCTATTATTAACATATTGCATTAGTGTGAAATGTCTGTTACAATTGCTGAACCAATATTGATACATTGGTATTAACTAAAGTCCATTATTTACATAAAGTTTCATCTATTATGTTATAGAACTTTTGGGGCTTTGGAAAATGCAAAATGTCATGTATTCACCATTATACTATTTTACAGAATTGTTTCAATGCTTTAACATTGCCCTATGCCCCACCTACTCACTCTTGTCCTTCTCAAGCCTTGCCAACCACTGGTCTTTCTACCATCACTATAGTTTTGCTTGTTCTAGAATCTTATATAGGTAGACTCATACAGCATGTTGTCTTTTTCAGACTAGATTATGTCGCTTAGCAATACGCATTTAAAGTTCCTCCATGTCTTTTTTTTTTGTGGCTAGATAGTTCATATCTTTTTTACTGCTGAATAATATTCCATTGTACGTATGTACCACAGTTTGTTCATCCATTAACTATCAAAGGACATCTTGATTTCTTCCAATCAGGGGCAAATACAAATAAAGCGGCTATAAGTTTTCATGTGTGGGTTTCTGCATGGGTATCAGTTTTCAACTTATTTGGTTAAATGCCCGAGAATGCAATTAATGGGTCACATGGTAAGCTATGTTTAGTTTCTTAAGGAACTGCCAGACTTTTCGAAAATGCCTTTGAATTTTTTTTTTTTTAACATGGGCAGGCTCTGGAAATCAAACTCAGGTCTCTGGCATGGCAGGTGAGAATTCTGCCCCGGAGCCACCATTGTACCATCTGGCTTTTACATTTTTTATTCTCATCAGCAATGAATGAGAGTCTCTGTTGCTGTATAGCCTCATCAACATTTGCTGTTGTCAGTGTTTAGGATTTTAGCCATCCTAATAAGTGTTTAGTAGTGTCTCGTTGTCTTAATTTTCAGTCTGCTATGACATATAACATTGAGTATCTTTTCATATGCTTAATTGTCTTCTTTGGTGAGGTGTCTTTTCAGATCTTCTACCCACTTTATAAATGGATTGTTTCTTCTTTAATTGTTGAATTTTTAAGGTTTTGTTATGTATTTTGAATACAGACCTTTATCACATATTTATTTTACAAATATTTTTCCCAGTGCCCTGTCTTTTTTATTCTTTTAATTATGTCTTTCACAGAGCAGAAGTTTTTATTTTAATGAAGCCACCTTTTCAGTTTTTTTTCTTTCATAGGTATTGGGTCTCAAGAGTCATTGCCAAATCCAAGAGTAACCTAGATTCTCCTCTATGTTTTCTTCTAGAAGTTTTAAAATGCTTTTATTTTACATGGAGATCTATGCTCCCTTTTGAATTAAGTTTTTTTTGTGAAAGGTATAAAACATCTATGTTTAGATTGATTTTTTTTTTGGATGTGGATGTCTATTTGTTTTAGCCCCGCTTGTTGAAAAGACTATCCTTTCTCTCTTGAAATGTCTTTGCTTCTTTGTCAAAGAACTGTTGACTGTATTTGTGTGGGTCTATTTCTAGGCTTTTAATTGTGCTCCAATGATCCATTTGTCTATTTTTTGCCAATACCATACTGTGTTGATCACTGTAGCATTCTAGGTAAGCTTTGAAATTGGGTAGTGTCAGTGCTCTAACTTTGCTCATCTTCAGTATTGTGTACTGTGTTTACTCTTAAAATTCTATTTCTTCCATTTCATTTTTGGATAGTTTCTATTCCTATGTCTTCAAGTATATTAATCTTTTCTTGTACAGTGTGTCTAAGCAGCCTTTAATTACGTTCAGTGTATTTTTCATATTATACATTGAATGCTTCATCTTTAGAAGTTCAGTGTGGGTCTTCCGTGTCTCGACTTAACTTTTTGTACATAAGGAACACAGGTTTAATAACCATTCTAAAACTTTATCTGTTAATTTGAACAACAATGTCAGTTTGGTGTCAATTTTGATTAATTGATTTATTTCTTCATTATGGTTTATACTGTCCTGCTTCTTTGCATACCTGACAACTTTCCATTAAATTCCATCCACTGTAAATTTTCATTCATTGGTTGATAAACACATTAGTATTCCTATAAATATTCTTTAACTTTGCTCTTTGATGTACTTCAGTTATTTGAATACAGTTTGTGTCTTGCTTTAAGATTTCTTGGGTGGAACAGGCACAATTCTCAGCCTAGCATTCATTATTCTCCTTTACATTCAAGGAAGATCCTCTGTATACTTCCAAAGTACTCTTCCTGTGCAGCATTCTACTTTCTCGTACTCTTCTGTGAACTCTAGCTATCTTACTATCCCTGAATTCTCAGCCTGACCCCTTCACCTCTATGCATCCACCAGGCTCTCCTTGGGTTTCACCTCTAGCACTACAGTCTGGTTACCCTCTCAAAGAAATAAGCAGGGGCTATTGCAGAGCTTTCCCTTCTCTGAAGTCAGTCATCTACTGCCTGATGTTCAATTTCTTCTAAAACACTGCTTCACATAGTTTGTTAATATTTTCACTGTTTCAGTGGGAGAGTTAATCGGGTCCCTATTATTCCATTGTGGCCAGAAATAGAAGTCAAGATTCTTTTAAAGGATCTGACATGTACAAGGTTTTAAGCAACTAAACAGTTACAACATAATATGTGTCAGGCATTATCCTGGTTTTCCATGTGTACTGGAACCCATACTAGGCCCTACACATATACTGTATTTTCTCCTCATCGCCCCTTTGCCACTACTCATTCCTATTTGATTAGAAAGCTTTATGGTTGTACACCTTGCACGCTGATACTTCTTTATGTATGGCCTAGGAATTTAAATTCCACCTGTGCTGATGAAGGTTAAGGAAATGGGTTATCTAGAATAATAGTCGGCTAATTCTGTCACCCTTCTGGTTTTCCATTTAACTTTTCTTTGGGAGAAGTAGTTGCATCACAAGTGAAGGTAATACTGTGCACTTTAAGATTAATCATTTTCTACTTTAAATGATTTGTTACCTTCAAATTTAAAAGCAGGTTTTTCAAAATGCTATATTGTTTTTTTTTTCCTCAGTATCTCTGGAGAATTTATTTCTAGGGGCCACTTTCAGGAAATTTCACTAAGCCAGGCTTTTATTCTTGTCATTATTATTCTCTTTGAGAAATCTCAGAGGAATCTAAGTTTGTCATTTTTTCTCCTCTTTTTTTTTTGTGCACTTCTTAATCAGTCTTAGATTTTGGCACAATTTCTAGTATTTACTTCGAAGCTTGAATAGGATAATACTCTAGGCCAAATGAAGTCTGCATTACTGCTTCTCTTCAATGATAGAAGTACTGGCTTTATCTGCTCAGTATCTCACTACTTCTATAAGTGGCGTTTATTCTTGTATCTCTCACCAGTCTTGTTGAAAAAACAAAAACATTAACCAAAATCCTATCTTCAACAAGTGAACATGTTCTGAAGAATTGATCCAAGTAGCTTCTTAGTACTGATGCATGGAAAGCCTGTTGGATGACAAATTGCTGCTGTGGGGAGTTATTGGAATCAGTATTTAGGAAACTTAGAGAGTACTTACATGATCCTTATTGAAGTGCAGCTGTTACTGTCAAATGTTAGCTAGAATCTATTTTTCTGTGAAATGCATACTCTGAGTGGTTCTTTTATACTTTTTGCAAGTAATCACAAAATGTGGATTTTAATCCCCACCCAGTTTAGGAGTAAATATGAGACGGAAAAATTGCAAATGATCCTTCTGATTTTGTTCAGCACGTATGACAAATACAATTATTTTTACTTTGCGGGGTACCATGTGATAAATGCATTAGCCATGGTGCTATTGTTTCAAAGGGATAGAAACTCAGTCTAAGCTAGTTTAAACGGAAAAGGAAATTTACTGTTTTAAGTAACCGAACCGTCCAAAGTTAGGCGACAGTGTCATAGCAATTCACAGTATCTACATTTCCCAGTACTGCCTTCTTCTGTGTTGTCTCTACCTTCAGGCATGTTCTTTCTATGTGATTGTAAAGCTAGCCCCTTAGCTCATGGCTCAAACTGTCTTCACTGTCTTTGATCTCAGAAGAAGTGAGACCTTTTCTTTCTCTCCATCGTTCACTTCTCCTCAGAGGGCTCCAGTTGGCCCTGCAGTGGTCAAATGTCCACCTCTAGAGCAATCAGTGTGCTCAAGAGAATGCGATGATATGTCTGTCTAAGGCTAGATCCAGGGATCATTTCACTGGAAGAGACCCCCAGGGGCTTGCATATCAAATGCACATAAATTCCTCAAAGAGACACAGAGTTATCACCAGAGGAGAAAGAAGAGATGCTGGGCCTACAAAAGTAATAAATATCTGTTGGTAATTCTTCAGGTCTGCTTCTGCACTGTGTCTCATGCTATGTGAACTCAGTTTCTAGTGTCTGAATCTCTGAAGGTTCAGAAATTATGACCCCCTTTACCTATGATCAGAACTTGACCGTGGGCTACAATATTAGGGAGATCTTGGGCTTCCTGAACTCTATTTGCTTCTGTTCCATTTTAATCATTAATAACTTCAACTGGGTACCCTTGTGAGCTGAGGCTGAATTTTATGTTGTGCGTTGCTCTGGTAAAACCTTGTCATTTGTTCCCCTATATTTCTATATTTCTACCCACTTCCTTTAAGATTCTTATCTAGATGTTCCTCTACTTCTTAGGTGTGGGAAAGCAACTGGACAGTTAAGGATTAGAGGTGAGAATGTGGTAACAAAATTTGACATATAAATTATTATAGTTTATTTTTCTCTTGATGTTAAAAATTTTAAGGTAATTTAGATGTGTATATAAGTTTACCACACTATATAGCAAGTAAGTTGATAGACATTTTGAATAACAGCAATAAAATTTGGGCCATGCCAAGAGATCCGTGAAGGTGGTGAATCAGCTATTCACCTAATGAACTGATAAAGGATTTTGCTAGTATTTACACATTAGATATTTATTCAGAATTTACTAGGGTTCCAATATATCATTATGTACTGGAGATTATATAAATGAAGCAGTTATTACTCACCTAGATTCAGGTTGAAATCTGTTCTTAAGATAATAAGCACTAAACCAACCATAAACATAAGAAAAAATACTCAGTTTTCATCCTGGGGTATGTCACATATAATGGAAAATCAGAAAATGGAGAGAACTCTTCAGACAGGAGCACTCTGTAAAGGCTTCCAGGGAAAAGCAAGACTTAGGGAGTCTGAAAGAAAGGATTTGGGTTCATGGTGGATGTTTCTGGCTGAGAGCAGAGGAACAAGGTACAGAGACAAGACTGATCCTATTTCACATGTGGTAAGGGACAGTCCTAAGTTTGCTTGACTAGAGTATTAGATTTATGTAAAAGAATGGTAAGAAGTGTTCTGAGAACTGCTGATGGGGTATGGGGCCTTATAAATATTAAAAGTCAGGAAGCAATTGGACAGGTCAAGATTAGAGGTGAGAAAGTGGTAGCAGAATTTGACATAGAGTAGCCGAGCAACTGCTATAACCCTGGGCCATTCCTTATGGGAAGATACAACCATACATTCAAGTCAGTTTGAGTTAGAACAAAGGGAACTGGCAACATTCCTAAGCTAAGGCAATAGAACATAACTGGAAGTATCTAATCAGAAAGGTGAGTATTGACTGACGTGGATTGATTATATAGGCAAGGATTCCAAGGGCCAAGGGAAGGAAACTTGATTACATTCAATTCAACTTAACAGCAGACAGCCAGGTCCTGGAGGCAACTGGCACATGCAAAGGCTATGGGGGCATGGAGGGATAGAGGAACAGATGGGACCCAGGCAGAGCGAGAGAAATGAAGAAACGAAAATCAGGACAGAACGTGCTCTTCAGCTACTGCTCAGGTTTATCTTCAGCTACTTGCGAGGTTTGTGTTTCCTCTCTGATGACTACAAGAACTGACGCTGGTGTGCTAGTAAGATGGAGCAACAGACAAATCACACTGGGTTGGTCAGTTCCATATTCTGATTTTCTGTCTTCTCTGCCCTGTTCCCAACATATTTTTTATTAGTATCCTTTTAGAAAAATCTTTCACCTGGTTGTAGGCAATTTACTTAATCTTCCAGACCTATGATAGAGTCTTCTTTAAAGACGGAAACGATGACAGTCTCTCAGAGTTTTGAAGACTAAATAATACAAAATATATCCTAGGAAGGAGCACAGAGTTATATAGAGTGTGTGCTCATAAATGGAAATTTTCTTTATGTCTTCACTACTTCTTTTCTTCTTCCTTTCTTCTCTTTCTCACTTCCAGGTACTGAAACATGGGAGCTGGTAAAAGTAGTGAGCAACCAAATCAAAGGTTGTTCTGTCTGTAGTGAGGCTGTGCCCAGGAGAGAAATCTGAGAGGAGGAGAAAGGCAGAGGAGCTGGGAGTCAGGAATTTCCTAAGACTATAGCTAATGGAGAGCCACTGTCCAGCTTTGACAGGAGAATGGCTTGAAAAAAAGAGGAAATGCAAAATCTTCACAATGGCCTAAAGGCTTTCCATGACCTGCCCTGTTCTCATGATGTCTCAGCTTCCATTTCTTCACCTTCTCTCCCTTGCTCCCTTTGTTCCAGCAACACTGGTCTCCTCATCCCTCCCAGAACTTCAGAGACACCCAGCACCAGGGATCGGCGCTGGCTGCTGACTCTTACTGTAAACCTCTTCCCACGGAGAGCGGTGTTGGGCGATGCTTTCTCAGCAAGGCTGCCCAGACAACCTGCTTAAATTGTAACATCTCCCTCCCTGTCCCCAACATTCCCAGACCACCTTACCTGGCTTTACTTTTATTTTCTCCATGTCTTATAACTTTCCAATATACTACATGATCTTTTTTTTTATATATATATATATATTTGGTATACAGTCTGTCTTCCTTTCTGTAATGAAAGCTCTACAGAAAAATAAGTTTTGGTTTATTTTGTTCCCAACTGCATTAAAAAACTTGGCACCCAGTAGGCTCTTAATAAACAGTTGTTGAGATAATGGAGACTCAGTTTATGAAGAGTCATCTGAGAGTTTTACATTAGCAACCAAACAGAACCAGTTAAGAGATAGAGTAGCCTATTTTTAATGAGGAAAGAATCAATTTTTTTCTTTGATTGGAAAACAATACTTATGGGTGAGAGAGTCCCAAACTAACTCTGAAATAAATACTGGTAAGAATCAAAAAAATAATTTCAAAACAGAAAAAAAGTCTATGACATCTAGTAATTGGAAAAGGGTTTAGGAGGATGACTTTGGTGCCAGATACACCAAGAGGCATGCGAGCCTTCTTAAAGATTGCTTTTACCAGAAGGCTACCACAGACAACTCAGTCATTGATTGGAAAAATAACTAGTATGTACTGAGGTTTCCAGGAATAAATATTATTTGGTCCAGTAAGGGGATGGACAATCACAGCATCAGAGGGAGCTACTGAAACATTTATTTTGCACTCTGATTAAGTAGAGAATTGATAACAGCAATAGTGAAGAACCAGAAAATGATTTGGAAAAAGAGGCAAAATTTGGAAATATAGAAATATAGAAATAGAATTATATGCCAAACCTGCAGTTCATGCTGAGATGATAGTAATGACAGCCATGTTAAAAAAAGAAAGAAAGCATATCTGAATAAAACCGATAGACCTTCTTGCTTGAGCCAAGATTTCTGAAGGACAGTTTTCAAGTCATATATAGTATACATATTATATAATCATACAGTTTACTTGTATATGTAGAAATGCGACTTATAAAATCCATAGGACTTTCCCAAACTCTGCAAACACATCTTCAAAAAGTATTTTAAATTCATTGTCACATTCTCTAAAATACTATCAAATAAACCATTAAGGTATAATTATTATGAAAAGTCACAAAGTGTAAATGAAGTTCTTTTCAATATTCACAAACATCTGTTGTAATTTAACTTTAGTCATTAAATTGTTTGGTATTTTTTGTTGAATTGTTTGAATCTTCCTGACTTCTCTTTAAAACAGCTTTCACAGACAAGCCTTAATGTCTCTTCCTTTATTTGCTTTTATAAATAAATGACCTCAGAGAAGAAAGTAAAAGACCAACAGCAGCTAAGAAATGCTTAAATTTTGCCATTAGGAGTTTTTTAAAAAATTCTGTTTTCCAAAGAATCTCTAAGGCTAAGAAATCAAGAAAAGAAGCTGTTGGGATTTGTTCTTAAATGGATTAATATTCTCAAAATTTTAATGAAAACACGATCAAGGAGATCATAATTAGCAATAAGATATTATATGTCAGCAAGGTACATTTTATATGATGACTTGGATGTGGCATATATTATATGCCTCCTTCTCATGTTTTTAAACCCACATGTGACACATTTTGTAGAATTATACTATATAAAACTCAGCTTTGAGCATGGCCCTTAAAGGGCCTTGCGCTACTCAGACTGGCACTACTGAAAAATGCCTGTTGCTGCTTGATTACACATGGTGGCATTCAGCTCCGGTGATCAGTACTTATGGTGAGGAGCACTCACCCTGATGCCTCAATCATACTTTCCCCAAACCATGTGGAGCGCTTTTTTTTTTTTTAAAAAAAAGGAGACTGGGGTGAGATACACATTCAAAAAATAGTTGCGCAAGTGTTGCTAATTAGAGGTAATTTTCTTGGCAAAAGCAATAATATAAGTGAATGAGGACAATTTCTTTTCTTTAACTCAACAAAGAGACAACACTTCTCCTTTTTTGTACAAACTTCATTTAAAAAGCATGCAGTTTATTTCCTGGCTCCCCATCAGTGGAGTAGGCAAAGTTGGACTTGCCCCAAATCATCCTTGCTGTTATGTTCCTCTGCAGGAGAAGATACAATGCTAACATATCGTTTTCATATGCAGCATCTTCTGAAGACTTGCGCTTTACTAGCACATCACCATTAAACAATGTGACTATAAAACTGTCAGGATTGAATTTCAAGATGGTTTGAAATTTGGGGTTAGTTCTCCTATGAAAACTCACAAATGAACAAGGAGAAGAAATAAAGGAGAATCGTTTAGAATGCTCATAAATTAGGCTTATCTTTACACCTCCATTGTGAATATATTAAATCATTTAAATAAAAGCCTCTAGCTTTTTATGAGATGTTGGTGTGTATCAGTGATGATAAAGAACTTTTGAAATTAGCAAGTAACTGTGAACTGAAGATATTTTGATTTTTATCAGGGATCAAGACTCAGTCAATGTGACCAATTGTTATATTTACTAGTTACTGCCTTCAATTCACTTGTGTAATACTCAACACATATTATTGAATGCCTTTTTTAAATTGCCAACTTCTGTGTTATACCCGGAAAATATAAAATATGCTAAAAGTGCTTATAAAATGAATATTGTTACAGCTATTGCTTTGTTTTGCATAACTCGTGGAATTTTGGAGATGGATGTGGGGGGAAATTTAATGCAACATTCTTCTATCGAAAATTAAAAATTTGGATATTCAGTTGCATAAGATTGCACCACACAGTTCTTTTCAAAGGCACTTGCATCCACATTGATAAATTGCAGGTATCTCCTGATAGAGTTACAACTTCAAAACTCTATGTCATATGGCCTTTAGATGAAATCAAATTTACTTTTCTGTCTCTTTCCAAACGTTCTTCAATTTTATAGAATCATACATATGATAGGATATAATCTACATATGATAGTATATCATCTATACTAAAATATGAATTGCAATGATTAACATATAAGTATACAACGGTGTGAGTTTCCCTTTAGACACATTCTACCATAAAGCACAGGCCAAATCAGAGACCAGAGTGTTTTACCGCAGAATTTCTTAAAATATGGTATTGGGGTGGGGGGAGGAGACCTCAAAATAACCACCGCCAATATACACCTCTCTTATAGGAAGTTTCATTCATAGGACTATGGAGAAAACACTTTCCAATTTTCAAATAAGCTTGCAAAAGATCGGATTAAACAGAATAAAACATGCTTCCATATTGCCTCATTAACAGGTATTGAGAATCTCTAAGACTGGTGTGCTTAGATTTTTCTCAAGTCAGTTTGGTTGCAGGATAGCTATTTTTGTTTTATTGAAGTTATTCTTCCAAAGAAAACACTTTGGGAAATGCTACACAGTGTGCTGACTAGCCTCAGAGATTAGACTGAAATTGAGAAAGGCAAGTATATCTATATTTTTATAGACAAACATTTTAATAGAGGAAGACTGGAGTTCCTCTAAAATAGCTGCTTATCTTTGGAAAAGAAGTCACTGTAGAAATCACAAGAATCAGCAAAGGTTCTGAGGGTGGAAAGGAGAGGCTCAAATTCTTCCTGTGGAAAAAATCTGCAGATGTGCAACTGAACATTTGAGAGCCAACCGGTTCCTCCAATGAACCTAAATTACATACATTAGCTAAATGAGAAGGAATACTATCTTAGAAATTTTAGGCTATTTTCTAACTTCAGTTTAACTTCTTCCAAATATTCTATTTGCCACCATGCCTGCAGTTTGTTAAAATTGTAGACGACACTTGCCCAGAGAAGTAGAAGGTGGTAAAATAGATACAATGTATTACTTTTATCTCAGCTTCATATTATACTTTTGGGTGAACAGCTCAAAGATCTAAGAACTTTTCAATGAAGCAAAAATAACAGAAACAAGTCAAGGAGTGGAGAAGCTACGATTAGGAGAGTGAGAATGAGGTACTCAGGAAAAGGTAGAATAAATACGGACAAATTCACCAGAGGTCATTTTTTTAAATAGCAGAGTAGAATACAATATGAATATATTATTATACCCTACCCACAATAAAGTGTGCAGAACAAGATGCCTCATCCAGTCATATCTATCATAATGATACCAAAAGGACATGTCAATGGCAACATCTTACAAACAAGAAACTTGATGTGTCATTGTCCCCTAAAATGGATAACTTTCTCACTCATTTCCAACCACTATGTTGAAACTTCCTAAATTGCGAAGTATTAAATCTGTAATGTGAGTATAATAGTAACACCTACTTCATAGTTTGTTGGGAGGATTTACTGACTTATTTGATATGGAGTGCTTAGAACACTGCCTAGCATATGATAAGAACTCAAGAATTAATAATAATTACTATTCCTTTGATTATTCCAGGCAAGGTTTTTGCATTAATTATTTTCTTTCTCCTACATTAACCTCTCCTCAACACTGGCCCCTTCCTCTTAGTCTAAAAACATGAAAAATTCCCCCAAAGTAATAATAAATGTTCCTTGAACTATGCTTCTAACTTCACCTACCAGCCTGTCTTTCTCCTTTCCATCACTGTCATACTTTATGAAATAATAATTCCTCCCAAATGCAGTCTGTCCTTAAACCTCTGTAATCTGAGTCATGCCACCTATGAAACAGCTTTCGCTAAATTCACCAATGACCTTTTACTTTAAAGCATGCAGTAAGCCCATTCACCATTTCGCTATCTCGCAACTTTTAGTAATATTTTTTTACTCTTTTGCAACTTTTAGTAATCTTAAACGCATCCCCCTCTTCCTCATGGAGACATTCTATTTTTTGATGTGTTTGTCACTGTGCTCTCCAGATTCTCATCTCCAGCTGCTCCTCTTCATTCACTTTCACTGGTTTTCCCCCCTACTTGTCACTTAATTATAGTCATTTTCGCTAAGCTTCTACCCTCAGCATCTTTAAGTTCAATCTATATACTTTCTAACTGGGAATCTCATTTAATCCTTTGGTTAGATCTTACAAACTTCCAAATATTCTTCACTAGATGTGGCCTCTTTCTTGAATTTCAATTACCAGTTACACTGACATTTCCCACGGATACTCCACTAGCTTCTCTACCTCAACAAGAATTTCCCCATTTCTTGATTCTCTGATTCATCCATTGCAATGCTAAGAGGTTCAGTATTAATCTTTCACAAAGCTTTCTAAGAGCTCCAAGTTAAATTTGATTGCTACTCCGAAGCTTGCTTGAGTCTCTTTCTTATTTGTCTCTATTTTATTCTTTCATGGTCTCTACCTTATTTTTACCTATATGGTAATTTTTAATGTACCGTTAACAATAAGCTGTTGAGGTCTCAAAATATATTACAATAATTTTCAAAATACTTCAGAAATGATAGTGAGCACAGTTCTGATATTTAATGATTGCTGAAGGCAAAGTAACGTATTACCTCTTAGAGTGGTAAATGAAATGGAGTGATTACATGATTTGTGTACAAATACTATAGGAGCAGAGTATGGTTACAAACATTGGAGTAAAAAAAAAACCTACAAGATCTAATGGTTATGAAAGAAACTATCACAATAAATGTTAGATATACAAATATACACATTTGTATAACATACATAGTAAAACAGATAAAATATAAACACATATAACTTAATTAGACATATATAATGAAATACGTACAAAATATAAAATATACTTTTGCATGGTATTTTAGATGCACCATTACCTGTGCTATTTTTGTTGTGATAGGTACTAGGGGGTAAGAACTGAATATGTCTCATTCTAGAATAATATTATGTCCTTAAGGGCATTTGAGAAAAAACATTAAAAAAATCATTACATATAAATCAAAGGGCTAGGAAGGACTGAAAAAGTCATCTACTTTATACAGCTGTCTCAGGGTCTCCAGTTATTACGTTCTACTGAAATGATCAATTGATATTCAGGGAAGGAGAATATCCTTAGAGCTCCTGACAATGTACTTCATGATCTTCCTAGATTGTTTTTCTTCCGATATTTTCATCATTCTCAATATTAAAAGCTCAAAATCATCAGATTCATTGACAAAAGCCAGGTCAGCACATCAGCTAAAATGCTGCCATTTTAAAAAAGAAAATCCTACCTTTTAACTTTTGAAATTATATGAACACATTTCTCATTGGCTGCTTTCTTTTTTCAGTTTAATTCAATCATGCATTGTAGTATTAAATTCTTTCCATACTTTAACATTTATTGAAAATATTTTTATGAATTTTATGTCCAAAATAGGGTCTGGGTTTTGACATCTAAAGACTTTGTCAAATACTATAGAAGATAGATAGACAGACAGACAGACAGATAGATATGGATAGATAAGTAAATGATAGATATGGATAGATAGATGTATCTTTGTAAACTACTTTTCTTCTTTTACATGATTATATTCAGAAGTTATAAAAATGTAAGCGACACAATTGATTTTAAATTTCTACCTTCTAGTTCATCATTAAATTACCATTCAAGAGGTACATTTTTGCCCCCTGAGGCTGAGCAGCAATAATGCCTCGCTGTAATCACTAATTGGTAAACAGCTTTGTAATTGGCACCATGTACAGTTTCTTGAAAAGGCACATTTTCTGTCTGATCCAGAAAATGCTGCCACCTAACAGAGTTGCTGAAATTGTGAAGTTGTCTGCCAGTTGCTTCAAGGACATTGTTTGAATGGAATCAGGAAAGTCTTCCTGGACCAAAATTACCAGTGGAGATTGCCTTACAACTAGGAACCTCCACTGTAATCAGTACTTTGGGTTAATGCCTTCCAGTGTCTTCTACAATAGGATAACTAAATATTTGCTGAAGAAATGAATGCATTTTTAGACATGCAGAAGGAGAAAAATTGTGGATAACTATCTGCCTCTTTCACAGTTTCGAAAAGCAAACTTGTGTAATTCTATTGCAACCAAACTAAAAATGCCAACTGGCATTTAAAATCATGCAGGCACATTTTGGATGGGATCTGTAAAAGGAATAAAGCAGGATCGCTTGAAAATGCAATGCAGTAAGTTGGGAACATCCTAAAATTGTTCTCTAATATTTGGATGAGAAGAAATCAGAAACTATTCATGCATATTTTAAGCCAAAAAGTTTTACCTGTAAAACCATTCTTTCAGCTATAATAAACCTCAAGCAAAAGTAGAGATGTTACCTGAATTGTAAAAGAAATCCTTTTGATTTCTCAACTTATGAAAAAGGAAATGAAATAGGCTCAACCACACGATATCTCAAAATGTCTGTTAAAATGTGACCTTTTACTCCACTAGCTTTTCAATAGTTCTAGAATTACAAATTCTGGTCTTGATTCTCTGCGTATTTCATATTCAAACACCTCTGGTGTGGAGGTGAAAAAATAACATTTTTTCCTTGCGGAGGAATGCTAATGTTGGCGGAAGGCCAAAGCATTAGTTTGTTCCATTTCTCAAAATGGATATTCGGATGTAAAGCTATTATCCTTATACCAACGAGTAAAGAAAAGAAGAAAGTAATGAAGCCAAGAGAAGAACCCTCTTACTATGCAAGCTGGGCATTTATCTTGCCATTAATTTTAAGAATTCAGGGGTACCAACAAAATGGAGAAGAAGACCTAGTTTATACTTATTCAGTCTGTATTTCTTCAGGCAAAGAAAGACCTAAAGAAATATAGTTCATTTTCTTCGAGTGCAGTTTTGCTAAGAGGGTGAACACTGGACCCAGTAAATAGCTGACTCTTCCTCCCTTCGTCCTCCTTCTGGGGTCAATTGCTTAGGTGGTGGCCGGCCCAGGAGGCAGGGGCAGCAGTTAGTTTAGGGAACTGAGTCCCAGCCCAGGGTCGGTTTACTCCCCGCATAATCAGGTGGCTATCCCATCCATCCACCCAGCTCTGGAGGAAGCAGACCTGGCTGCAATAGTGAAGTTTGATCCTTTCCTCCCTCTCCTTGCTATTCTCTCATCTATTCACCCCCAAAGCAGGCCTCACAAAAACCTTCCCATTTCAATTGTCCTCCATGCAAGGCATTTTCTGAACCCCATGCTCTGTTTCTAGGAACTGAGAATACATAGACTTGCATGCTATGAGCTATGAGTTTTTCTTATTTAATTCAAATCATATCCTCCCCTGTTTATGACCAGGGATAAAGAGTGCACAAAGGTGACATAACATAATAACAACAAAAAAACAAGGACACAGGGTAAAAAAACTCCCAAAAAACTCTTAAATCCTTCTTACTCCTTTGCATAAACAGGTTATTTTCTGCATATTCTACCCCTGCAATTCCAAATTTGTTCCAATGAATTCTAGGAGTATCTCAAAAGTTTACTCTCCTTTCATGGACTCTCCCAAATCATGAAAATGATTCATTCATTCATTAAAAAAAAAAATAACTGAGCGTCTAGTAAGATTGAGGTGACAGGAATACAGTAGTGAATTAAACAGAAAAAATCCCTTTCTTACATGGAGTCAATAGACTTTTGTCTTCCTGTTTCCATACTCCTATAGGTTTAATCTTTATAATGCATACCTACATTTATGTTACCACATTGCTCAAAAACCTTAAATAACTTTCATTTGTTTACCAAAAGTGTAAGCTCCCCACTATATACCTAAATATTCTCATACTGTTTTCCAAACACTCCTTATACATTACCAACTCAAAACAATTCATTCTAGTCATCCTCTTTCCTCCTAGCCTCTGTTCAATGGGGGAATTATTACCCTGTTCAAATACTTCATAAAGCCAATCTTAAAATTGTCTAATCTAGACATGTTCTCTCTCACATGTGACCTCCCTAGAATCTGATTCATTATTTATCTAATAAATTAATATCCCTTCTTTCTGTAGTATAACTATTTATGTATTCAGTTTCCTAATGAATTGTAAACTTTTGAAGCTATCAATGAGTTTTGTTCTATTCTGTAACCACTCTCCACCCTTTCTGCCTCTAATACAGCATGGACAATAGGTAATTCTCAGTGAAGAGGGGAGGGACATCCCCACTATTGCTATGTAATATTTGTATTATTCTTTAGGTTTGCTACTTTATATCATTTGTATTTGTCTTAACATAGATTAAACATGGTTTAAGAGACAGTAAACAAAAGTAAGGAAATTGAATATCTAGCCCACCCACAAAATAGGAAGCCAAATTTCCACCTAGAAAAAACATCAGAACCTAAAGAAATGAAATGAGTTTGTTCATGCCAAAAAGATGTTTCTTGGGAACTATAATGGAAGGGTTTGTCTGCTATACAAAGGAAAATAAAATAAGTGCTTAGGTGGCTGAGACTTAGATTTAGCTAAAATTTAACTTATAGGATAAATCATTTAGCATTATCCCTGGGAAATCACAAGGGACCACCACACTGGTTGGAGCTAAACCATTTTGAAACAGGAGGCAGGCACATTTCTTTACTCATCCATTCGTTACCTTCATACTTAAGTGCTCTTAATAACAATTCTATAGTCAAGTTGGGTCACTGTATATTGGCTTTGCCACATGAAAATGTATTTTCAAGAATTATTTTGTAAGGCTACTATTTTACTTCAGTGTGACTCTGCAGACTAAGAGAAAACCTGCAGAGTTGTCCTCAATTCCCTGACACCCAAAGAAAACGGGAACTAATTTACTCACAAAGAGAATCTAACAATGATTTTATTTCCATTTACTAGGTCCCATGGGGCAAGGCTCTCAACCACTTGGTTTCATTATTATAATAAAGTTCAGTATATTCATTACTGCTCCAAGGAAAACATACCTGGAGTCTCAGGTTGACCTGCTAATTCTCTATATGGGTCCTTTTCAAGCTGCGTGTTCAGCATTGGTAGCTATAGAACATGGTACAATGTTGTACTGAGATCAGAGTCCAGAAAATATCTTAAAGTCTTTCTAACAACATGGTACATTGTGCAGCCCTGAACGTAACATAAATAATAGCAATTAGAGTGAATATTAGAATCGTGTCCATCATCTTTGTCACTACTGAGTAGTCCAGTTACAAGACATATGATATTTACTTCCTCATGTCACCTCAACTCTCCTATTCCTATTTCAAAAGTAGATAACTTATGCTTTAGTTCTTTCAAGTTATTCTTCCCTGGAAAACACATTCATCTCCTCAAAATCCATTCATCCTTCCCACAAATATTTCCAAAGGACCTTCTGAATGCATTGCTTCTTAGACTAGGATCTGTGTAGGATCAGAAAGTGTAATGCAGAATTGTCTTTTTCAAGGAGAGTAAAATATATTTGGATATATGCACAAAAATATTTAAACATAAGTGTAATCTAAACAACTGCAGTTACCTGATTTTGACAGAAAGAATGTCAGTTTGACTAGTTTATAACTGAATTATCATTGGTTTCTTCATCAGCTTGAGAATAATTCCAACTCAAGTTTTCATAACCAGATCAGCCTCTTTGTTAATAAAGTCTTTGCTTAATTATGAAAATATCTTTCAGTATGGCACTATTGGTGTTTTCTCTGAGATGCTCTAAACAGGACCCTAAAACCTGCAGCATCACGTTCAATGGGTCCGATCTTTTTTGCAGGGTCTCGGAGTTCGGTGTGGCTGAAAACCAGCATGTAGCGGTGAGTGCTGTTGGCTTTCAGAGCACCTTCGGATCTTGAAGCTAGGATTTCTGCTTGAGTTTCTCATTCAGTTAATTGGTACTTAGGTTTTATGAACTGAATTGTCTTCCCTTAGTCAGATAATTGAAGCATTTGATTCTACTCTTTGGTCCTCTTCATTCAAGCATCACCTCTAAACTAAAAATTGAATATGAAATAACTCTCTTATCTTTTCTTTCAGAAATTAGAAATATGATCTCTGTTCCAATTACTAAGTCCTCCCCTCTGGTTTATTCTGCCATCTTCTTTCCCTAGTGGCTTAAGTGAAGAGGAGATCAATTATCAAAAAGTGATGGTGGTGTTCTATATGTAGGGAGATAAAATCATCAGGTAAACTTAAGCAGATGACATTTATTGCTTTTTCACCTCAGACTGTAATATGAAGATTCAAAGCACAGATTTTTTAGTTATAAGGTTCAGGGTTCATGTGCTAGCTGTGCTCTTCTAGTTCTCATCTGTAAAGGAAGGATGCTAATATAATCATGATAATTAAATGATATACACTCGGCAAAGTGTCTAACCTATAATAAGTGCTCCATAAATACTAGTAATAATAATAAGCAAAGCAACTTTAAATACATTTAAGTCAACGTCATATACTGATGGAGTTTTAGTTAGTGCCATATGAGCTCATCTTTCATCTTCATCTTTTAAAAGAGAGTCTGCTAACTTTTTCTGTAAAAAGTCAGATAGTAATTAAGTTAGCTTTTGTGGGACATATGATCTCTGTGGCAATAACTCAGCTTGTCATAGCATGGAAGCAGCAGTAAACGATATGTAATGTATGGGCGTGGCTGCAGTCCCAATGAAACTTTATCTACACAAAGAGTCAGGAAGTAGTTTGTTACCCCCTTCTGAATCACTGGAAGATCCACACCCCAGCCCAAAGAAAACCTCCAATCCATATATCTCCATATAATGTACCTAGATCCAACTAATAAAAGGGTCAAAAACAAGTCATGACAAAATTTTACTCAAGAAATGAAGTAAAATGAGGGCATATAATGACTTTTCTTTTTCTCAAAAGGCAAATGAAGATTTATTTAATGAGTTTTTCTTTATTCTGAGATTCTACCTTTTCTTCTCCTTTGTGTCAAAACATCATTTATTTGAGGAAATGATGATGATAAAAGATGTGAGTTATTTTTAATGATTTTCTTGATTGCATACAAAGCTGACTCTATCCATCTCTCTCACCACTGTTGGTCAAATAGCACAAAGTCCGTGGCAACAGAAGAAGTGCAAAATTGTTATTTTAATTTTAAAAGAAAATAATTATGAGATCATAGAATGGTATTTCTAAGTTGACTAGAGTTTTTAAGGACTTTTAGACCAACCCTTAACCAATGCATGAATTACTACTCTAGCAATCCCGTAAATTCCAAACCAGTGATATCCTCTTTGAATACTTCTAATCTCACTACATCAATAAAACCCATTTGATTTTCATAGTTCTAAAAGAGAACATTCTTTCTCACATAAAAGTTAAAACCTATCTTCCTATACTTGCAGGACAGTTAGATGGCCCTTGGTCTGCCCTCCGGGATCACACATGAACAACTGAAAATCTTATCCATGTAACACCCTTTTCAAATTTGAAAACACCTCTTATTCACAAAACAAAATAGAACAAAACAAAACCCCTCCTCCATCTACCAAGACAAAATTATTTCCTGTTCCCTCAATCTTTCCTTCCATCTTCAGTACCTAGTTTTCATCCTCACTGTTATCTGATGACTTTGTTTTGTAATTAATTGAAAAAAAATGCAAGAAATCAGCTGAGAAATAACAGAATCTCTGACCATCATATACACCTGCTTTTTAGCATTTATTTCTATAAATTCATTATAGCAAAAATGTTAACAGTTTGTTGACAATAAATTAAGATTGTTATTAAACAAGATTGAACAATAAAAAAGATTCATAGTCAGATGACTTAAATTTGAAAGCATGCCAGCTCTAATTTAATCCACACACTCCTGTCTGTTTTTATGGAGAAACTTGTCAAAGTTTTCAAATATATTTACATGGAAGAATAAAAATCCAAAAAGAACAGTGTACTTTACCCACCACAGCCAAAGTATGCCATGAAGCCATATTACTAAAAGCTATGACAAAAGTAAGGGATAAACAAGTATAATAATGGAACAGAATCAGTGGCTCAGAATAAGGTAAGACTCCATAAATCAATAAAAACAGAAAAATTGTTTATTAGATGATGTTGGTAAAATTGGCTCACGGATATCTTAGCTTAGTATATACAGATTTTGATGATTAAATACTTAAATATTGTACATAAAAGTATGAAGTTAACTGTCCCGGCCCGCGGGACGATCAACCGAGGCTCTAACTCCTGTGAGGGAAGAATGGTATGGGACAAGAGACACGAAGAACGACAGCAAGACAAATATTCTGATCAAGCTGAAAAGTTTTATTGAGAGGGCTGGGTATATATATGCTTTTGGAAGAAGGAGTGGCTAGTAGGGACGGGTGGCGATCTAGGATTGGTCACTGCTGTCGCTAGGCTGGAGGGCAGATTACTGGGATTGGTTGCTGCTGTTGCTAGGGTAAAAGGCAGTTTGTAAGGTTAGTACTTTTGGCGCGGTTTTGTACTTTTGGCGCGA
>PVIY010031487.1:0-29891 GCA_004026745.1 Myrmecophaga tridactyla | reverse complement strand
CAGCCCCTGCCAAGAGCTGTTTTTACTGGTTCTGACCTTCTTTTGCTGGCAGCAGCTGGTGCTGGGAGGTGGGGGTGGGGGGTGGGGCCAGCTGGGCCTGGGTGGGGAGGGGAGGAGTGTGCAGGGCTGTGGTGGGGGGATAGTGGGAAGTAGATGCAAAAGAGGAGCATGTTAGTTACTTTGGAGATCCCTGGGACCTTTGAACACACTCCCCCTTCTACCCCCCCCCCCCCCAGTCTGGCAGTTCTCCAGCTCACCTCAGGATTTGCTGAGGGAGTTGGAGACCAAGGGTGGCCAATCCCAGCCTTAGGGCTTTCAGGATTGACACACTGGCCAGGCTCCCCCGAAACAGGTGTCGGGCTTTCATCACCTGGGTGGCGTCCCACCCACAGCTGCCCTCCAAGGCTGAAGGAGATGCTGTGTGAAGAGCAGGGATATTTAGGATGGATGCAAATCCTAGAAGGAACATTCCAGGACCTTGACACTTGGCTGCAGCAGCCATTCAGATGGCCACCCTGCCTTAAGTCCCAGCAGGGCCACTCTGGCGGTGAGCATAGCTACTTGAGACCAGAGGTCATGTTTCCTGGACCCAAACTTGGAAGATGATGTCTCACAAGGGAATTTTGTGCTGCTTCTCGTTGCAAGAGGCAGCCTGGGAGATAGAGTCTAGATCTGAAATAGTAGGCTTTCTGGTGACATTTTGATGATGTATTGGACACACTGAAACCACTCGAGCTGAGCACTGTGGGTCTCTGGTGGGAGGCTCTGGGCACTGCTGGGGGCCTGCTGGGGGCTTCAGGCCAGCGACAGTAGTGGGTTGGGGTTTTTTTTTTTTTTGTTGTTGTTATTTGGTTTCTAAGTGCCTCTCACACTTTGCTTTGGAGGAAACCACAACTTATTCCTTAAGCCTCCTGTCCTGAAAGCATGCAGATTCGTCTCAACTCTGGCCCTGCCCTGGTTTAACTGCCTTTTGGATGTGTTAGTGAATCCCACTGAGCCTGTTGACTTACCTGTAAAGGGAGCTGATAAAAGCCGTGAAGGTCACCTGTGTGAGACCCCATAGAGCATCCTGCCCACGGCTCAGGGCCTGGTGGGGAGTGCAGGCTCTGTGGGTCCAGGGCTCACCGGGCCGCTTGTGTGCTGTGGAAGCACCTGGAGGGCAGGTCTGCGGGAGCTGCAGGTGCTGCCACACGGTCCCTGCCTCCTTTCCCAGGTGCTTGCAGGCACCTCCCCTGTAGCAGTTACTACCACTCCCTTCTGAATGGGGGAACGCTGGGCCCATTGATCCAATATTAGAGGAGAAGAGTGAAGCTGGAGGAGAAGGGAAGGCGTCTGGGGCTTCTCACTGGGAGGCAGCAGAGTCCCAGCCCCTTCTGGTTTTGGCATGTGTCACTCTCGCTTTAAGGAGCCCCTTTTGCGTCCTACATGACAGTCCAAGCATCTTAGTCCTCTGTCTCCTTCAGGGCCCAGGCTGGGGCCCAGGAGAAGGCTCTCTCAGCCAGCAGGTACCTGAAAGGGCCTCTCCTACCTTTGGGCCCTCCAGTTCTGGGAAGGATTTCTGGGGGGAACCGCGGCTTCCCTTGTGGCACCCGGCACCCAGGATCAGGAAGTGGGTCCGTTGGTGCAGCAGAATGTGACGTCTTCCAAGACACCGGCTTGAGTAAATGAGGAGTTTTGGTTTTGTTTTTTAATTTTTTTTTAAAATAATTTCAAACACACAGGGTATTTACAAAAATAATACCAACCCCATACAGAGAACTTTAGCATACTGAGATGTACCACCTTTTAAAAAATTTCTTCAGGGTCCATGATAATACCCCCTCCATTTCTGATTTTATTTATTTGCATCCTTTCTCTTTTTTTCTTTATCTGCCTTGCTAAGGGTCTATTGATTTTATTGATTTTCTCAAAGAACACAACCATTAATTTTATTGATTTTGTTTATTGTATTTTTTGTTCTCCAATTTATTTATTTTTTTACTTTAATCTTTGTTATTTCTCTTCTGTTTTGCTTTGGGGTTAGTTTCCTGTTCTTTCTCTAGTTTTTCCAGGTGTGTAAAGTCCTCAATTTTTGCTCCTTTTTTAATATAGACATTTAAGACAATAAATTTCCCTTCAGTACTGTCTTTGCTGTATCCCATAACTTTTTCCATTCGTCTCCGGATATTTTCTGATTTCTCTTGCAATTTCTTCTTGGACCCACTGATTGTTTGAGAGTATATTTTTTAATCTCTGTATATTTGTAAAAGTTCTGGTTCATTGGTGGTTATTGATTTCCAGCTTTATTCCATTGTGGTCAGAGAAAGTGCTTTAAGAAAGTTTATTAAGACCTGTGTTTTGTCCCAGTATATGATCTATCCTAGAGAATGTTCTGTGAGCACCAAAGAAGAATGTATAGGTATTTTGGTTGTATAACAATCTATATATGTCTGTTAGGTCTAATTCATTTATCACATTGTTTAGATTCTGTGTTTCCTTATTGATCCTCTGTCTGGTTGTTCTATCTATAGAAGAAAGTGGTATATTGAAGTCTCCCACTATTGTTGTTGAAACATCTATTTTTCCCTTCAGTTTTGCCAAAGTTTGCCTCATGTATTTTGGAGCTCCTTGATTGGGTGCATGAACATTTATGATTGTTATTTCTTCTTGGTGAATTGTCCCTTTTATTAATATGTAGTGTCCTTCCTTGTCTCTTATGACATCTTTGCATTTAAAATCTGGTATTAGTATAGCTACTCCTCCTTTCTTTTAGTGACAACTTGCAAAGAACATCTTTTTCCATCCTTTCACTTTCAATCTATTTGAATCCTTGTGTCTAAGATGTCTCTCTTGTAATCAACATGCAGATGGATCATATTTTTAAATCAATTCTGCCAATCTGTATCTTTTAATTGGTGAGTTTAGTCCGTTAACATTCAAAGTTATTGTTATAAAGGCAGTTCTTGAATCTGCCTTCTTATTCTTTCGTTTTTATATGTCAGTTGAATATATTTCTCTCTCTCTCTTTATCCTTTAAATTACTCTTACTAATATTCTTCAGTTCTGTGCCCTCCTCCAAACCTCTCTTTTCTTTTTTTTCTTTCCAGCCAACAGAACTCCTTATAATATTTCTTGCAGGGCTGATTTCTTATTTACACACTCTCTCAGCATTTGTTTGTGAAAATTTTAATCTCGCTCTCACTTTTGAAGGACAACTTAGCTAGATAATGAATTCTTGGCTGGCAATTTTTCTCTTTCAGAATCTTAAATATATTATACCATTGCCTTCTCGCCTCCACAGTGCCTGTTAAGTAGTCCAAACTTAGTTTTATGTAGCTTTCCTTGAATATGGCGAATCACTTTTCACTTGCTGCTTTCAGGACTTCCTGCCTCTCATCAGCGTTTAATAGTCTGATTACTATGTATCTTGGAGTGAGTCTATTTGGATTTATTCTAGTGGGGGTTCATTGGGCCTCTTTAATTTGCATATTTATGTCTTTATAAGGGTTGGGACATTTTACCCAATTATCTCCTCAAATAATCTTCCAAGCCCTTTACTCTTCTCTTTTCCTTCTGGGACACCGATGATTCTTATATTTGTGCACTTCATGTTGTCCATCATTTTCCTAAAATACGTTTCAAATTTTTCCATTTTTTCACTATTTGTTCTTTTGTGCAGTCAAATTCAGATATCCTATCCTCTAGTTTGCTTATTCTTTCTTCTACCTCTTCAGATCTGCTGTTGTGTCTCTAGTATATTTTTAATTTGATCTACAATATCTTTCATTTCTGTAAGATCTGCAGTTTTTCCATTTATTCTTTCAAATTCTTCTTTATGCTTTTCTAGTATCTTCTTGATATCAGTTATGTCTTTAGCCAAGCCACTGACATTATTGAGGAGATTTGTATGAATATCTTTGATTAGTTGTCCAAATTCTATGCCTTCTCTGGCATTTTAATTTGGTCACTTGGCTTGGCCATATATTCTTGATTTTTCATGGGCTTAGTGATTTTTTGTTGACTTTTTGGCATTTGATTATTTTTATAAGGGTATTTTAAAAGTTGATTTCCCTTGCTCATTTAAGATTTTGTAGTTGCTTGAACTTGTGTTGAAGGTGTTCTTTTATGCTTGATTTGTCGGCGATTCCCCACCAAACCAAGGCCGGGAACTCATCCGGGTGGTGCAACTCTAATGGGAAGTCTGTTAAAAGCTAGGCAGAGAGGCAGTTTGCCAGAGTGTACTTTCCATGTCTTCCCAGCAGATGGCCCTCTTGAGCCCCCTCCTTCCCTCAGACTTGCCTCTGCCCAACTGTGCCATTCTACTTACTGAGCAGGTTGGAGACCAAATGCAAATCCAGTCAAGGCCGTGCAGGTCTCCCTGTGTGCTGAAAGCTGCCAACCCCAGGCTGAGGTATGGGCGGTGTGCACCTCGGCCGAGAACCCACTTGTGGGCATGATGGATCTAGTGGTCCCCAGGATCCCACATGGAATGATCTTGGGCTATGGGACTGAGCATTTCAACCACCCCTGCCAACAGCCAGCCCGGAAATGCCTGGTGCTGCAGTGCAGCTTGCTCCCTCTCCATCCGTGTACTCTGTAAGTGCTCTAGTCCTCCGTGGAGAAAGAATAGAGGTAGCAGAACACAGATAGTCTCTTTTATCAGCCAGCTGTCAGCCTGACTCTGTTCAGTGCCCTCTTCCTCCTGAGGATGGGGCCTCCCAGTCTTTACCAAAACTAGGTGTCCATAGAGACCTGCCTCAGTGGTCAGGTGGCGGCACTGTGCTCCAGCAGCAAGATCTTTGGGCATAGATAAACCGAGTCTGCTGGCTCCCGGGTTCCCCATGGGAGCTCCCAGCTTCAGAGCTGAGGGAAGATCTCCCTAGCTGATGCGGCAGTGGAGTGCAGGAGTGTGCTGCGCCTTCAGCACCCGCTCTGGCCTGCATGCTGCAGCCCGCCCAGGTGCCGTCACGATTGAGTCAACCCACCCCATCCTCCCACTTGTGGTCTCTCTGTTCTCCCTATTTAATGGAGTCTCTCTCTAGGTCCTCCCTATGTAACGTAGATGTCCCTCTCTTGTCACTTGTACCCTGGAACTGCCATCCAGGTCATTTTTCTGTCCTTTCTCTAGTTGTTCTGTGGAGCAGGGGTGAACTCAGCCTATCCTATTGCTCTGTCTTCCTTGACATCATGCTCCTTAAATAATTCCATGTACATTTCCTAAGAACAAGGATATTTGTTATGTAACCACCTTGCATGCAATTACCAAGTTCAAAATCTGTGACGCTGATATGAAGTTTACAGTCCATATTCCAATTTCTTCCTATGTCCCAACAATGTCCTTTTCTCCTGTCTTATTAGATCCTGTCTGGGATTGAGCTTAGTTGTTAGGCTTTTGGAGTTTTTAAGGAAGGGTCTTAGCCAAACTTTCCACCCTGAGGACTTCTTAGTTACCACCCATCAAACCTAGGCCCCCTGAGTTGGGGATCAGGAAGGGGCAGCTGAAGGAGCCTGGCCCCACACTGGCCTCTGGGACTGGCGCCAGATTCGGCCCCTGCCCTGGCCTGAGGATGAGGAAGATGCCCCTGGAATGGCCCTTGAGGCAAGGGCCAGCAGGATGGAGGTTCTTTTGGGGAAAGTGCTTTCATGAGGAAGGAAGCTGGCACTCAGGTCCCGTGGGGGGCCTGGGCCTGGGCTTTCTTGGAGGGGGGCGATGGGGAGTCACGTTTGATGCCAAGCACAGGGCTTCTAGGGGATGGCACGGAGGGAGTCAGAGCCATGGGCTGTTCCCCCACCCTCCCCTCTGACCTCAGGGCCCCAGCCACGTGATCTCTGCTTCCCCAGTGCACTGTCAGCCCGGTGTTTCCTCCTCCCTCCAGCTTTGGAGGATGAGGTAACATTTAGGGAACAGTGGGGATCTGCTCATTCTGGACCCCTCAGAGGCAAAACACCAGAATGGTCCCGTCGCCCCCCCTGCCCCCCGAAGGCTTTCCGAGGAGGGGCTCTGTGAGGACCTCATATCTACCCTGCCTGTGTCCTACCCCTGGGTCCTTCTGGAAAGACTTCAGGAAGCCCCAGGCAGCCAGACCCCTGGGTTTCAGGTCTGGGAAGGGAGAAGGGTACGATAAGGGAAAGGCTGGATGCTGGATTAACCTCTGAGGAGGAAGAAGACCTTTGGGGTGAAGGTGACATTTTTATTGATCTTTGTATTCCCAGGGCCTTGTGCCACCCAACACTGGGTGGGGGCAGAGGCGGCAGACTGGAGCAGGGGCTCATGTGGGACTGCAGCAGCGCGGAGCTGCAGGGCGGCTGTATCTGGGCGCTGAGGGCGTAACCACCACTCCGTCATTCGGGGGCAGCCCCCCTGACTGGCCTCCCAGGCCCCACATGGCCTGTGGGGGACGATGCTTCAGGGCCTTTAACCTCAAAAAGCATCCAGTCCTGAGAACAATCTCAGTTGTCTGCCTTCCCTTTTGCACTGGAATCTGGGCTGCTTCAAGGCTCTTTCCGGGCCCCTGAGGGTCAAGGGGGCCGGGCTTTGGGGCTGTGAACCCCCTGCTTCCTGCAGGGCCCAGCGGCCTAGCTTCCCCCTGGCTCCCAGGCAGGGCAGGAGGCTGGAACAGCCCTGGGCACCCCTTCCCCTGATTTCAGCCTTGGCTGCAACCCAGGCTTCCAGCAGCCTGGAGCAGGAAACCACAGGCTCAGTGAGGGCCTGGCCGGAGGCTGGCTTCCCCAGCCCTTCCTCTGCCCACCTCGGTCCCTAGGGTGAGACCCGCAGCTGCACTCGGGAGCTGCCTGTGACTCCGAGCGGCCCGGGCCGTGTGGGGACCATGGCACAGGAGATGGGTCTCTGCCTGTGGTGGAAGTGCGGGGTGGGGAGGGCCTGCGGGGCTGCTGTCCATTCCTCACACTTTCCTCGCTCTCCTCGGAGACCGAGTGTGGGCCACAGGGGCCAGCGCACAGACAGCGAAGGAGGCCGGCGGGACCAGTGGGGGCGGCGGGCAGTCAGAGGAGGCTGCCTCCCAATCCCTCCTTCATCTGGGAGGCGAGGCCTTGGGAAAGAACGCTAGTGACGAACATTTATAGAGAAGACTGGCATGTCGGGATCCTGTCTCAGCCAGTCCTGGGATGACCCCCTGAGGTCAGGGGTGGTGACACCTGAATTGACAGACGAGGAAACTGAGGACTCAGAAATGCCTCAAATCCCACAATCAAGGCAGGTAGACTGGGTTTGACCCCAGGCCTGGCACTGGGTACCCGCTTATGGCGAGTTGCTCTCTGCCCCACTTTCCCTCACTGCTCTTACTTCAGCCAATAGTACTGCCCTTTTCCCTTCCCTGAACATCTGCCTGCACACTGCCAGCCTGAGAGTGCCGTGGCTCGGGGCGGCTGTGCTCAGGCCTCAAGTTCAGGCCTGCTCTTGCTTTCCTCTGCGCAGGAACCTATGAGCTTGCTGGGCATCTGGGCACCTCCCCAGCTGCCCGGAGCTTCTGACCCTTTGTAATATGGGTCTGCCAAGGAGTCCCTGGCCCACCCCAAGCGTCTGTGATGACCAAATGCGCCGTGTACAAGGCTTGTTAGGGCCGGGCCAGCTGTGGGCATGGCTGCTCTTGTGTGCATGCGCATTGTGAGGGAAGCGGACACGTGGCCTGTCTTCAGGGTTCAGCCTTTCCAGAGGCTCCGGAGGTGACAGCCCTTTGGCATAACTTCTGTAGGACTTGGAGGAGAAACTGGGGCATATGGGTTGGGGGAGGGGTGCTATGTTTACCTACAAGGCAGCGGCTTAGTGCCCGAGCAAACCCCCCAGGTGGAAGCAGAGACTGGCCTCCCTGGAAATAGCCGGAAACTTTCCTGGACGTCCCAGAATCTCACTGCCAGCACGCTGCTTTGAGCTCCAAGGCTGCTCACCTGTGAGCAGGGTGGGTTCCCGCGGGGCAACAGTGAGGTGAGGCGGCGGGGGGCATGGGGGGGGCACCTTTCAGGGACCTCCCACTGACAGTAGGTGTTTAACAGGTGACAACCAGGTCCTGGCGTTAGGGAGGCCACGGCGGGATTTCCCTGAGCCTTTTCCCCGCTCTTTCTATCCCCTCCGAGTATTTCTTTGTTTCCTATTTATAAATAATACATTCCCAGTTAAGAAAATCTGAGACGTATAGGAAAGCTTAAAGGAAAAGAAAACAACCACTGCCTGTTCTAGCCTATGGGGCTGAGTAGGGGCCATGCCAGTGTTGTGCCTTCCAGGCTTTCCCTGGCCTTAAAAACACCTTCCTGAGAGCCTGTGTTTATGTATTTGACTTCGCATTCTATCCCGGGCATTTCCTAGGCCGTCAGAACCTGTGCAGACCTGTCATCATTAAGTTACTTAATGTACAGTTGTCCTAGGGGATGGGGTGGGGGCGGGATCTTTGAAATGTTTCTCATTAGTTGCCCTTGTAAACAATGCTGCTTTGAACATCTTTCTGCTTACATCTTGGTTTCCATTTTTTTGAATTTTTCCATGGGTTGATTCCTAGAACAGCAGTGACTAGGCCAAGGTGGGTAGATATTTTTAAAGGCCCTCCATAGGTTCTGCAAAGAGGTTTCCAGAGAGGCTGTCCTGGGCTGGCAGTGTGCCTGTGGGTCTGACGCCCGCAGGCCGGGATTTCCAGCAGTGCTGTCCTCGTTTCCAACACAGCTGCTAATTTAATAGGCAAAGGTGGCCCCTCCCTGTTTTATTTTGAATGTCTTGATTGCTAGTGAGATGAAACTGTTTGAGGGTTATCGGCCACTTATATTTGCTCTTCTGTCCCCGGACATGTCCTCAAGGAGATCTTTGCCTCATCCTGAGTTTACCCTACGTGGCAGTTTGGGCTCTATCCACAGGGCCCTTTCCCAGCTGCTGATCTTTCCTGGGGCCTGAGCAGAGTAGGCGTTTGGTGCCCAGGAGAAGGGGGAGTCTCGCTCCCGTCAGCAGCTCACTGCAGACGATGGCTGATAACATCTGAAGTTCACTGTGCTGAAGAAATCACCAGGCGTGAGAGTCACATGACAGCTCCCTGCCCCGAGCAGTTAGCGGACACCCTGGGCTCTGCACTCCCTGAGGTGCCTCCACCAGCGTTAGCTATGATGTGATTCTTGTCTTCAGCTGTTATTTTGAAATAGCTTCAGACTTACAGCACAGTTGCAAAAGCAGTACAAAGAATTCTCTTAGATCCTGTACTCAACTTCCCCAATGTTGGTATTACCACATTTGCTTTTTCATTCTCCTATTTTTCCCTGAACCATTTGAGTGTAAGTTGTAGACATGACGTCCCGCTGTCCCTAAATACTTCAGCGTTTATTTCCTAAGTGTGAGGACATTGTCTAATGTCACCACAGAATAGTTGTCAAAGTCAGAAAATCAATCCTGACGCAACACTGTTATCTAATCTCCAGACTTTATTTAAGTCTTGCCAGTTGCCCCACTGACGTCCTTGGTAGTAAAGGGGCACAGGGTCGGGTCCAGGCCCACGTGTGCAATTGTCCATGTGGCTCTTTTAATCTCTTTAATCTGTAACAGTTCTTTAGTATTTGTCTTTCATGACCTTGACATTTTAGAAGAGTTTGGGCCAGCTATTTTGGAGAAGTTGCCTTGATTTGGGTTTGCTCCATGTTTTGTCCTGGTTGGATTTGGCAGGCACACCCGGGGGTGCCGAGGCCTTCCTGCTGGCCCGGTGCCTCGCGTCGGGAGGCGCGGCGTGTGCATCCCGGGCTGCTGGGGTCAGGCTGATGGCGCAGCTCGGCCTCTGCCAGGCTTCTCCATCGTCACGTGCCAGCTTCTCCCTTTATTACTAAGCAAGAATGACAGTATGTTATTCATGTCTCTACCTTAGAAAGATGGGGACGCCGAGCCCCACAAGTTAACCTTCCAACGTTGGCACATCTGGGATTTGACCCGAGGCACCTGCCTTGAAGCCCAGCGCCCAGCTCCCCTGGTCCCACCGAGAGGCCTGTGCCCCTCGGTCACGTTCCCCGCCCTCCACCGCATTTCCTTCCCCTCCCCTCTCCGGCCCCAAGCCCCAAACCCCAAACCCCAAACCCTGTCCTTTCGCAGCTGCTGCCCAGGGTTTTATCTCTTGCTCTTGCTGTTCCCTGAGCGCCGCCTCTCCCCAGCCTGACCTGTTTCTCCCTGGTCCGTCCTGTGGCTGGAAAGGTCCTGGCACCCACCCGTCCTGGATTTCCTCCTTGCCCTCACCTTCCACAGCAGATCCCTCAGCGAGCCTTGCCTGTGGTCCCCCCAAACTTCTCCCCAACCCCACCCCTGTTCCCAGTCCTGTCTTGGCCCCCTTCAGTCCTGGCTGCCCCAGCCCAGCCCCCAGAGCTCCCCCGCCTGTCAGGCACTCCCAGCCCCAGGTGCCTCCGCCTTCCTGGCGGCCTCCACACCTAGGGCCTCACCTCCCTCCAGCTTGCGGCCTGTGTCCCCGCTGTCCCCTCTCCCTGGCGCGCTGTCCGCAGATCTCTGTCCGCCCCTTAGGTTCCAGGCCTCCGCGCTCACTCGCCTCCTTGGCTTGGAGGCGCTGGCCGCGGTCTGAAAGGCTCTCAGGCTGGGCCGGGTGCCCTCTCCTCCCCTCGCTGCCCACCCTTGCTCCCAGCAGGGCAGAGCCCTGCGCCTGCTGCTGCACCCGCTGGGGGCCCTGCTCGCAGGGGCGCCCTTTCTCTCCCAGGCCTGGCGGTCTTTCCTCTTCTTCTCTACTCCTTGCCTTAATTTTTCTTCTCTTTGTAGTCTGCCTTTTTGTAAACTTGTTTTCATTATGGTATATATGACAGAATTTTCCATTTGAACCATTTTAAAGTGCCCCCTTCAGCGGTATGAATTACATCCACTCTATTCTGTCTTTTCCTTTCTCCATATTATTGGCCCTATTTATAGCACTGAAAATGTTTGCAGTATTTGTTGTATTTATTGAATGTATTCGTAGGATCTTTACCTAAAACAAAATGACCAAATAGATGTTTTTAAAAACTTTTGCTTACAAATACATAGAAGGGCTAGAGAAGGGCCAGGGTGAAGAGACTGAATTCTGGTTTGAATAAATCTTTGGGCACTTGCCTGGGCCTTGGTTTCCTTCTTTTGTAAAAATGACCTCCAAAGCCTGTCTGCATTCTGGGAGCCGCCAGCAAGTACTGGTAGTTTACTGAGTCACCCTCAGTAGAAAGGGAGGTTTCCATCACGTTTGAAGAAGCTTGCCTTTTCCCTGGGCTGGGACTTTGCTTCCTGTGAGCCACTGGAGAGCATGAACTGAGCTGAGAATTCATTACCCCTCCTCTCCCAGCCTGGCAGGGCCCCAAGGGGAGGGGACACAGCAGGGTAGGTTGTTTCAGGGGAGGGGGTCTGCTGTGTCTGGCGGGGGCAGCAGGTAGGGGGCCCTGAGGGGTCAGGCAGCCCCTGACCACCCATACACTGCCTGGGTGCACACACAGCCCCGGCTGGGCCCCTGCATCACTGCAGGAGCCTGAATTGCTGGACTTTCAGAACCAGGGCAAGTGTTAGCATCAGGGTGAGGCTGGGGTTCCACTTGGGGGCTCCCTGACCCATGGCCCGTCACCCACGCCAGGGAATGGGGTGAGATTGCCTCCGCAGTCACCCAGCTGCTGCAGGGCTGGGAAGGGAACCGTTGCTCTTCCTGGGAAGCTGGGTGCTGAGGGCCCTGACTGCCCTCCCCAGATGCTGAAGTTTCGAATGGTGCGTGGGGGCCGGAAGCTCCTGGGTATTCGCTGGGCCTCCAGCATCGCCGCTGCGTCCCCCAGCGTCCGACGCCTGGAGTACAAGCCCATCAAGAAAGTCATGGTGGCCAACAGAGGTGAGTCCCCGGAGCTAGGGGAGGAGCCCAGTGTCCAGACCCCATGCCTTAGCCTCCGCCTGGGTCCCCCGCCCAAGCCCCATCCCCCTTCGGCTTCTCTTCGGGCCCAGGAGTCCCGCCTCTTACCCCCGCCCTGCCCTGCCCCCCAGGTGAGATTGCCATCCGCGTGTTCCGGGCATGCACGGAGCTGGGCATCCGCACAGTGGCTGTTTACTCGGAGCAAGACACCGGCCAGATGCACCGGCAGAAAGCCGACGAGGCCTACCTCATCGGTCGTGGCCTGGCCCCGGTGCAGGCCTACCTGCACATCCCTGACATCATCAAGGTGGCCAAGGTGAGCGCGCTGTCAGGCCGGGGCCTGGAGAGCAGGGGTGGCACCCCTGGGTGGGGTGGGGTGAGCCCTGGGGCCTTGGCCAGCTGGGAGGGGCCTGAGGGCAGGGCCTGGGGCCTGTGCCTTTTTGTCTCCCCAGTGCCGTGCCCGGCACCCACATAAGCCTGCAGTAAATGTCAGTGAGCAGATGAGTGAGTGGAGCAGACTCAAGTAAGGTGGGGGGTGGGTAGGACCCCAGGGGCTGGGCAGGGGCTGGGCGAAGGGACCTGGGGGTGGTGCAGCCCTCCTGACCCGGCCCCTGCTCACAGGAGAACGACGTGGACGCGGTGCACCCTGGCTACGGCTTCCTGTCCGAGCGAGCGGACTTCGCCCAGGCCTGCCAGGACGCGGGCGTCCGGTTCATCGGGCCGAGCCCAGAGGTGGTCCGCAAGATGGGGGACAAGGTGGAGGCCCGGGCCATCGCCATCACCGCAGGTGACCCCGGCGGGCAGCTGGGTGTTGGCTTCCCGCATGGGTTTTGGCGGCGGCTCCAGCCTCTTACAGAGGCCCCCACCTGCCTCCCTCCCGACAGGCGTCCCCGTGGTCCCGGGTACAGACGCCCCCATCACCTCCCTGCGCGAGGCCCACGAGTTCTCCAACACCTACGGCTTCCCCATCATCTTCAAGGCCGCCTACGGGGGCGGGGGCCGCGGCATGAGGGTCGTCCACAGCTACGACGTGAGCCGGGGCCGGGGGCCGGGAGCAGGCCACGGGGGGCAGGGTGACGCCACCCGCAGAGCAGACCACGGCAGGGGAGCGGGGAGGGGGGACCGTGGCAGACTGCGAGAGGCAGAGCTGGGGGCCTCAGTCACCGTGGGCGCCCCCCCGCCCCTCAGGAGCTGGAGGAGAACTACACCCGGGCCTACTCGGAGGCTCTGGCCGCCTTCGGGAACGGGGCGCTGTTCGTGGAGAAGTTCATCGAGAAACCGCGCCACATCGAGGTGCAGATCCTGGGTGAGTGGGCGCCCTCCCTCTGCTCCCCCGGGTGCTCCCGAAGTCCCGTCTCAGGACAGCGGGGGGCCGGAGCCGGGCAGGCCGCCGGCGTTCTGGGTTCCCAGGGGCTGGCCTCGGGCAGCTCCAGAGGCCCCTGTGTCAGGGAGGCAGCTCTCGGGGCCCCGGCGGGGCGGGTGGTGCCCTCCCTCCCATGGGGACCACTGACTGGCCGCGGTGGCCACCCCGGGCTCTGGGAGAGTTCAGGAGGCGCTGAGCCCGGCCCGCCTTCCCCGCAGGGGACCAGTACGGGAACATCCTGCACCTGTACGAGCGCGACTGCTCCATCCAGCGGCGGCACCAGAAGGTGGTCGAGATCGCGCCCGCCGCCCACCTGGACCCTCAGCTCCGGACCCGGCTCACCGGCGATGCCGTCAGACTCGCGAAGCAGGTGAGGAGCGGGGCTCGCCGTGGGGGTCGGGCGCCCAGGCCTGGTGCGGAGAGGGTGAGGCTGCACCCACAGGCCGGCCCGGGGAGCCTTGCTGTGTGCCCGCTGCCCCCGTCCCCGCAGCTCTCTCTGCCACACAGGTGGAGTGTGGGCGGGCGCCAGGCGACCCCAGGAGCCCAGGAACGGAAGTCTGTGGGTCCTGTCGGGATTGGGAATGTTGTGGGGTGTGGCTTCTTCAGTTACCTGCCCCCTGCCTCTCATTTGCTGTGGTCCGTCCCCCCAGAGGGTCTGCCTCCTGCCAGTCCCTGCCCAGCTGGGTGGTGCTACTGGGCTGGGGAGTGTGGGGGTGGCGAGCCATGTCCCCCAGCAGTGCCTTGTCCCCACACTTGCCGCCACGAGGCTCTTCCCGGACCTTCCTTAGAAGTCTCAGCCCAAGCCTTGGGCTCCAGCCCCTCCCACACTGAGTCCAGCGTCCTGTCCCAGCCATACCTGCCCTCCCAGAGCCCTGAGCGCGTGTGCCCTCCCAGCCCTACACCCACCCCCTCCAGGATGCAGGGGTGCCCACACTCCCCCAGCTGGCAGGCCTGCCGTCCTCCCTGGGCTGTGCCACCTCAGCCTCTCAGGCTGCTCGGGCCCAGACCCCGAGCTCAGGTTCCGGGACCTCCCGAGCTGAAGCCTTGCTTGGCACCCTGCGGCTCGTAGCCAGTCACAGCTAACAGGGGCCGGTGTGGATCGGGGTTAGGGTACGTCACTGATGGGGACTCTTACCTTGAGTGTGGCCTTTTTTTTAGGGTTCATACCCATCTCAGTCCTTAATGCATTTGAGGGAGCCGTGGTGTTTGGTTTGGGTGTGACCAGAAATGAGCCGAGGGCAGAACCCTTATCCATTGGCTCGTCTCACATGACATCTCTTTGGGTAGTCGCCAGAGGGGACAGCATAGGAGAGTCAAAGGGAACATTTCAAAACCCTTCTACAAATCAAAGGGTCTGGAGAGGGTAGGGTACGAGGCAGGCAGGACCTAGGCCGCAAGGGGGGGCGCCTGCTTGAGGCCTTGTCCCCGACCAGCCGGGCACAGCCCTTGACGCTTCCAGCTGAGCCTGGCCCCGGTGGCATCCTCAGGGCACGTGCACGCTGGAGCCAGCCCTGGGCTCGGCCCCCCTCTGCTGGGGTCGGGGCACCAGCTGCTCTTTCACTGGACCCCGCCCAGCGGGCCCTGCTCACCGGCCGCCCCCGCAGGTGGGCTACGAGAACGCGGGCACCGTGGAGTTCCTCGTGGACAAGCACGGCAAGCACTACTTCATCGAGGTCAACTCCCGGCTGCAGGTGGAGCACACGGTCACGGAGGAGATCACGGAGTGAGCCGGGGGGTCGGGAGGGGCCCGGGGGTCGTGGGGCCACACGGGCAGGCGCCCAGGGACAAAGCCCCGGCTGCAGATGGCGCGGAGGGTGCAGCGAGAGGACATAGCTTTGTGCGAAAATCCACAGGAGTGGCTGTTGGGGAGCTTGGCCTGCGCCCACTTGGGTAGAGAACAAGTAGGGGTTCAGAGACTCAGTTTTTATTTTTAAACTTTATTTATTGTATAATAGAACATATATTACAAAACAAAGACAGAAAAAAGCCATAGTTTTCAAAGCACCCTTCAACACGTAGTTGCAGGACAGATCCCAGAGTTTGTCATGGGCTACCATACCATCCTCTCAGATTTTTCCTTCTAGCTGCTCCAGAGCATTGGAGGCTAGAAGGAATAAATATATATATTTTTTTATCACCACAGTCTACTTTTTTTTCTTTTTTGTGAAAAATAACATATATGAAGAAGCAATAAATTTCAAAGCACAGCACCACAATTAGTTGTAGAATAGACTTCAGAGTTTATTATGGGTTATAATATCACAATTTTAAGTTTTTACTTCTAGCTGCTCTAAGATACTAGAGACTAAAAGAGATACAACTTTAATGATTCAGCAATCATATTCATTTGTTAAACCTTATCTTCTCTGTATAACTCCACCATCACCTTTGATCTCTAGGGGATTTTGGGCTATGGCCATTCTAACTTCTTCATGTTGGAAGGGGCTGTCAGTAATATGGGGTAGGGAGATGGAACTAGGTGATGTTCTGGAGAGGCTGGGCCCTCTAGGTTTCAGGACTTATCTGGTCCAGGGACCCACCTGGAGGTTATAAGTTTCTGGAAAGTTACCCTCGTGCATGGAACCTTTGTAGAATTTTATATAGTGCCCTAGGTGTTCTGTAGGATTGTCAGGAATGGTTCTGGTTGGGGTTTGTAAGTTATGATAGTAGCAATGTCTAACTGAAGCTTGCATAAGAGTGACCCCCAGAGAAGCCTCCTGACTCTATTTGAACTCTCTCAGCCACTGACACTTTATTAGTTATACTTCTTTTCCCTCTTTTGAAGAGACTTAATTTTTTAAAATTATTATTATAGAAATATTACAGGGAGGAGCTGATAAAAGTGATCCATGGCTCTACCCCCCAGTAAGGGGTTGAGGAGGGAGCTCACAGGCCTGGCGCTGTGCTCCCTGCCTTGCGTGGGTGTTGGACCCTCCGACAGCACATGAGAAAGGGGCAAGCTCCCTGTGTTTCCAAGGAGACCGAGGTGCAGGAGGGCTAAGGTGGGGGGTGCCAGTCGTGCTTCCAGCTGCGTGGGAGCCACCATGCCCACACATAATCTTTCCGTGTGCTTCTTGCTATTTTTATTTATTTTACCATATGAATATTGTGATAAAATTAAGATGTCTCCTATGGAACTCTTATTGTGCTCTTTTAGTTTGCCCTTTGGTGGAGGCATTCCCTCTGCCATTATTCTTTCTTAATACTTTTAGCAGCTGCATGGTACTCCGTCATCTAAATACGTCTCAGCTGTTGTTAGGCAGTCAGGCTGTTTCCGGCTGTTGCGGTTTTTACGGGTGTGTGGGCTAACATATTTGACCGCATCTCTGAAGAGTCCTTAGGACCGACGCCTTAGTGACAGCGCTGGATCAGAGGCTAAGCCAGCTCTTGCTTGACAGCTTTCTAGATGGTTGTACCTTTGGGTCTCCCACAAGCATTGAGTATTGGCATTTAAAAAAATCTACCTATTTTATTAGCAATTAAAAATGGTCTTTCATTGATTCGCAATGCATGTTTCGAACCATCTAAGCATTAAGCCCTGGCTCTGGGCCAGTCCACCTGACCATGGAACATTCCTGCAATCGCTCCCCCCTTCCCCTGACACCCCCTGAGGTTGGGGAGCTGCCAGGGCTGCCAGCCTTTGCCCAGCAGGCACTGAGATCCCAGGTTCCTCACTCTCTTGAGATCAGTGTTTGAGCCAAGGTGGACAGTCCAGCCATATACTCTGAATCTCCCCATGGTGCTACTGGGACATTGCTGCCAGTCTTAAACTTGCCATGGGCCTGCCCTGTTAAGGATAAGTCTCTGCTTGCTCTGGAGCTGAGGTTTTGTGGTCAGACAGACTAAGGTTCACAAGCCAGGTGAAGCCTGGGTGAGTTGCAACCTCTCTGACCCTCAGACTCCTCCTCTGAGAGGGATGACAGAGACGCTGAGAGCATCGTGGTGGAGATAAAGCCCAAAACATCATACCTTAGTGCATGGTGATGCAGCGATAAATGGTTATTACCCTCTTTACTGTGAAGTGGCTTAGCAGGAAGTATAAAACATTGAGGAAATTTGCCACGGTATTTTCCAGGCCATTCTTACCACCAAGACTCGGTGACAATAAATTTAATATCTTGAGGGTTTTTTTTTTAAAACAGCTGTTCCTCTTGGATCTGTTACTCTCCTTAGGAGCATGGCAGTCAATAGGCTGAACTTAGAAAACCAGGCAGATCTGGAGAGCCTCCTACTCTAAGGTCTCCTCTGGGAGGGTGTCGGGTGCAAGTCCAGCTGCAGGGTGGGGTCTGTCCTGTTGCGCGCCCACCCCTGCCGGCCAGCCAGCTGCCGGGGCTCCCTCTCCACAGAGCCCGGCCTCTGCAGCTCCTGTTCTCTTGCAAACTGCCCCCAGAGTGGGGTGTCCTGACCTTGTGACCTAGAGACCTGCAGCTTCAAATCTGAACTTTACAAAGGAAGGGGGTGGGGGAGGCAGGAGAACGAGGAGCCCCTGGGGCAGAAGCTGGCCCTGGCAGGGGCAGAATTCCAGGGAGCGGTGCCTTGAAGGGGGCTGTAGGAAGTGTCCTCGGGAGGTGGGGTGGGCGCCCCTCCAGCTGCTGTGTGCTCTGTCACCTGGACCTACAGAGTGTCTCCCACGGGGCCACCAGGGCTGGGGGATCCCGGCAGCTCAAGCTGCTCGAGTCTGCAGGGGTGACGGGCTCAAGTCTGTGGGTGCAAGGCTCGTCCCTGTGCCTGCCTCTGGCTTCCCTCCTGCGCCCCACCCCCCTCACCCGCACCTCTCCTCCTCGCCCCGCAGTGTGGACCTGGTCCATGCTCAGATTCACGTGGCTGAAGGCAGGAGCCTGCCTGACCTGGGCCTGCGGCAGGAGAGCATCCGCATCAACGGCTGTGCCATCCAGTGCCGGGTCACCACCGAGGACCCCGCCCGCGGCTTCCAGCCTGACACTGGCCGCATCGAGGTAGGGCCGATGCTGCAGCACTGAGGGCCACGCAGCTTCCCCCAGACCTGCCCTGTCCATGTCCACAAGGGATCGGGGGAGGCAGCAGGAAGGGATCCGAGATCTAGGCCCTACCCTAGAGTTGGGGGGGAGCACCGGATTCTCCCACCTCCCCCACCCCCTCCCTCTGTAAAGTTCAAAGTTCAGATTTGCACCGAGAACCGGGGCACGGGTGGCCCAGTGGAAGAGCAAGTGGGGCCAAAGGGTCCATTGGGATGATCGAGGGCGTCGGGGAGGGGGTGGCTGGCAGAGATAAGACGGAGATGAGCCTCAGCGCAGCCGGGTGCTGAGATAGGGCCATAGCACCCATAAGGGCGGGGCAGGGACCCAGAGCAGGACAGAGCCAGCCCAGCTGCGCATGTGGCCCACGCCTCTCCCCCTGAACCATGCCTTCTCTCTTCCTCTCAGCACTGAGGCAGCTGGAAAGCCGCCTCTTACCCTGCCCTGACTTCTGCTCTCGGGACTCCCCCTGCTCCCCTGCCCCAGACACAGGCCCTGCCCATGTCTCCCGTGCCCTCTCCCTCTGTCTCCTTCTGCTAACAGCCCCACAGGGCCCTGTGGTCAGTGGGTCACCACCAGCTGTTGGTGGAGGCAGGATACCTGGGGAGCTTGGGCTGTGCTCCAGGGTCCAGGAGGAGGCCCAGGTGACGGAACAGGGGCAGCAAGGAGGGTGAGGATGATTTGAGACGAGAGCCTGGGTTCCTGAGCTGCCCGGCAATGGTGCAGGTGGATGCTGGGCCAGGGCACTGCCTGGATTCTGGGCCCAGAACTGGTAGGCTCCAGGCCGGGAGCTGGTCCAGCCTGGATTCAGTTTCCGGAAGGAGCAGAGGCTGGAGCTCTGTCCCATGGGCTGCTGACTTCTGTGACCTCGACTGGGAAGGGGCAGCCCTGGGGACGTGCTTCAGCCGCCCAGTCGCCTTGCAGCACCGCCTTTCCCCCCACGTCCAAGTCCTGGCTCCTCAGAGCCTGGTTTACCACAAAATATTTTTAGCCAACAGTTCTTGCACATAGCCAAGTGTTCACCCTTAAATATTTTATTAAGTTCCTTTTTATCGAACACAGGCCTATGCCCCTTGGAAACGGAAACAGGATGCCATGGGCATCCCAGGACCCCAGGCTGCCCCCCTCTGCCCATCTTCCTGCTCGTACCTTCAAGTATCCCCTTCCACCACCACCGCCCCCCTGCGCCCATCACGCATGTCTGCCCAGAGTATGTGTGTGTGTGTGCATGTGTGCACGCCTGCACGCCTACTTCTGCAAGTTACCCAGCAGACACCTCGAACCTCAGCCCCTGGCACCCTCTCCCCATCAGACCTCTCTGGAAGCCCTCCCCTGCTTCCTCCGTCTGTTTCTCCAACCAGTCGCTCCCTCTTTCTCTCTGCTCCCCCGGCCCTGACCCCTCTCCGCCTCTGCCGTGGCAGGTGTTCCGGAGTGGGGAAGGCATGGGCATCCGCCTGGATAACGCCTCGGCTTTCCAGGGAGCCGTCATCTCCCCCCACTATGACTCACTGCTGGTCAAAGTCATCGCCCACGGCAAAGACCACCCCACGGCCGCCACCAAGATGAGCAGGGCCCTGGCCGAGTTCCGTGTCCGAGGCGTGAAGGTGAGAGGCCACAGGCTCCTGCCCTTCCTGGCCCGGCCCTCAGAGCATCTGTCCCATGGTGGTGGCAAGTGTGCCCTCACCAAGAGCCTGGCCCATACTCTGTCCCCGCCCTCGCTTGGAATTTGTCCAGTTCGGTGACTGTCACCAGTGGCTTACCAGGCTCTCCTGCCACTCCTAGAGACTGGGTGGGCAGGTGTTCCCTCAGCAGTGGCATCAGCCTGGGCACCAGGGATGCTTCCGTGGACACTGTAGGTGTGCCCCGGCCTGAGAGCCACCTGTCTCACCCTGCCCCATTGTCCCCTGTGCCACTGGGTAAGAATTACCTAGAGCGTGTGTTATATGACCAGGCCACCTTTCTGGAAATTCTGATCCAGCAGGTTTAGGAGGGGTCCAGGAACAAGTTCTCCAAGTAATTCTTACTTTCAAGGAAAATGTGGACACTTTAGGCAGGAGCACAAGGCCTGTTTGGAGGTGGTCACTTTGCTGGAAGTCAGACCTGTCCGCCAGGCCCAGCTGCCCCTCCACTAGGCAAGGCACAGGCACAATGTTTGTGCCTGCAGGCAGGAAGTGTGGCTGCAGCAGAGACATTAGCAGGAGTGGGGAGCCCATGGTTTGCAGCTGTCCAGGCCGGGTAGGCTTCCCTGCTCAGCAGGGGCCTCACATTCCCTGGGCCTCTTTATTGGGGCCTCATCTCCAGTGTCTGTAGGTAAGAGAAAAATTCACAGCCCAGAAACACTGTCTTGCCCTCTGAAGCCAGGATGGATCCTGGCAGCCTGTGGGCACCCCGCAGGCAGGTGCCACCATCAGAAACAGGCAGGGCAAGGAGAGCGGGAGGAAAGGGGGCTCTTAGCCTTAGTGAATCCCACTGCCCACCCCCACTTTGAGGATGGCTACCAGGCAGACCCACTGCTCCCTCCCTCCCTCTTCTGGGGATTCCTGTGGGCTGGACCCTTTCCCACCGCCTACCCTGGCCTTGGCCTCTACTCTCTGGGCCCTCCTGCTCCTGCCTGGTTGTCAGGGCTGGGCGGATGGGATGGCCCATGTGTGCTGCCTGCGCCTGTTCCTCACAGCGGCTCTGTGGTTCTCGTGGTTCCTGGGTGGGTCCTGGCAGTTGCCCTGAAGCGCATGGAAGCCTGAAAAAGCACAGGAGGCAGGAGGGAGGCCGGGCTGTCTCCCCTCAGGCCCTCGGCCCACGTGCTCATGCTGGAGCTGCCTTTCCCAGGGGCTCGGCCCGTCTGCGCCCCTCCAGGGGAGCCTATGGGCGGGGCGCCCTGGTCCTCGTCTGAGTGGCCGTTTCCTGCACTGATGGCAGAGGAGGGTCGTGACTTAAACTTCCACTGCTCACAGGCTCAACCCGCCTCTCACCGTGGGGCGTGGTTCTGCCCTGGGGGTTCTGTGGTCAGGAGGGCTGTGTGGCCAGCCTGCAGCACAACCCCTGTGGGGTGTCCTTGAGCCCTCACTGGCCCTCCCCACCTGCTGCCCTCGTAGGTGACCCTGGTTGGCATCCTGGTGGCTGTGCCCCAGCCCCAGCTCCTTCCTCTCCCTCCAGGCCCAGGACCTCCCGCCTGTCCTATACCCTGCACCCCTGGCCTTGCCTGCCAACCCTGGGGTGCCTGTGTCTTCCCCAGATGTACACTCAGACCAGACCACCAGCACTGCCATGCCCTGGAGCCTCCCCATCAGACCCCTGTCCCTCTGCCCTCCTGCCCTCGCCCCCTTATTCATCTGCCCTTTTGCCCGGGGGCCTTCATGGTCCCCTCCTACGCTTTTGCTCTCATCTTCTCTCCTGAGGAACTTGTGTCCATCTTCAGCTGTGTTCTGGGATGCAGCGGGCAAGCACACACGTATGTGATGCTATGTGAGCAGCCCACATGTGTGAGACTCTGGCCTGAGCACACGTGTGCACACTTCTCCCTTGGGCTGCACGCACTGAAACCCACAGGCGTTCATTAGGTCCCGCCTGGGCCACCACAGGCCCTTGTCCTTGGAGGGGCCCAGGCAGCTGCATTTTACAACCCCCCTGGAGTGCTTAAGAACCTGCTGAGCACCGAGTGTGCTGGGAGCGTTTGCATACAGACTGCAGATCCCCCAACCCCTGGGGCCAGCAGAGGCTGCGCTGTCAGAGCTGGTGGGGACTTGGGCCCAGAGAAAGCCAGGCAGGACCAACCGCTCCTGGGGTGGGGCCAGAGCAGGGGAGCAGCTGCGTACGTGGGCGCCCACTGCAGCGGGTGCCTGGAGCGCCGCCCCCGCCCCCGTCTCCCTGCAGACAGGGAGCTTCCACTGGCCTCTTTGCAGGAAAGCCCCGAGTGAAGCCATGGGGGCGTGAGCCGAGTACTGGGAGCCAGATCTCGCTCAGGGGCCGCCACGCTGGCAGGAACCCTGGGAAGGGCCCCGGGTCGAGAGCTGGCCGTGGGATTCCTAGCCCTTTCCCAGTCCCTTTAGAATGGCATTTTACAAACCCAGAAGATGCTGGGAGATGGCGGACAAGGCTGTAAGCAACAGGAGCCATGGGGGCTTTCTTCCTGAGTTGTGCTGGAAGAATACTACCTACCCAGACTCCTCTGGGCTTTCCAAACGGGCTGTGCCCCTCCCCTGCCTCCTTCTGAGCACAGGGGAGTGGCTCTGTGGACCAGCCACCCCGCACCCCGGAAGCTGCTGGGCAGGAGGCTTGTGCTACCCCAAGGACAACCTTCTCTCCCACTTCCAAGGGAAGGGGAGGACAGCACACGGGGCTCAGGCAGCTTGCCCAATGCCGCCATCAGAAAGTGGGGTCCCTCCACCAGGCCTGGGGGACCATCCCTGGTGCCCCATCCCCCGCCGCCCACCCAGCCCAGGACCTAGCAGGGTAAGACCAGAGACCAGCACTGAGGTGTCCCCAGCAGTTTTATTATAAATAAAAACGAGGCCCCCGCTTGGTGGCTGCAGCCCCTGCCTTGATGGCTGTGAGCACCCATTGTAGGGAGTTCTCCCTCAGTCCCGTTCAGAGACCAGAACCAGGGAAGGGTTCCCTGTCCTGCCAAGTACAAATGAGGGTCTGAGGTATGAGGATAGAAGCCCGGGCGGGGACCCCCGGAAAGCGCCTTCCTTACCCAGGCCAGCAGCCCCCACCCACCTTGGAGCAGGAGGGAGCAGAGGGGTGGGTGGCCTCTCTGGGCCTGATCCCCGTCACACCACACTCTCCTCCAGCCGCTCCGCACTGCCCCCCACCCCCCGGCACGCCGCCCCGAGCAGGCCCCCATGCACAGAGTGGCTCCGTCGGGCCCACGCCCCGCCCAGCCGCCTGGCATAGCCATAGCACCCGCCCGTGTCGCCCAGGTCCAGGGAGCAGCTGCGCTGGGGGCGTGGTGGGGGGCTCCGCGGTGGGTGGGCCTTGGGTGTGGGGCTGGGCCCTCCATTGGTCTGGGACTGGACATGGCTGAGCTTGAGGGGGAGGCGGCCATTCCCGGCCCCCCGGCCCCGAACCAGCAAGGCCACAGTGAAGACCAGTAAGGCAGCCACCAGCACCCCCCCCACGGCCACGGTCAGTGTCCCGCCCAGCACGTGGGCCTGCAGGGCGTGGCAGAGGGGCGTGGCTGGCAGCGTGGAAAAGTGGGCACAGCCCAGCAGCCGCGTGGCCGTGAGGTCAGAGGGCCCAGCAGCAGGTGACAGGGCCAGCAGGCAGAGGTCATAGTCTGCGCCAGGGACCAGGTGCTTCAGCAGGAAGTGGCGGCTGGAGGCCGGGACAATCCTGAGGGCAAGGGCAGGTGGTCAGAGCCCAGGCAGTGGGACCCAGGCTCCCTCCCCACATGCCCACAACCCCCTCCCCAACCTCCCCCTCGACACCCCCCACCCCCATCCCAGCTCTGGCAACATCCCTTCCTTCAGGGATGTTGAAGGATGTTGAAGGGCCTGGGGCAATCATTCTAGAAGGTGCCGAAACAAAGCTAGACAGGGGCGTGGCATAGGAGCCCGTGCAGGGGCCGGGTTGCCTATGGGTTTGGGTGTGTGCATGCACTGGCCGACATGCCCAAGGCACAGGAAAACCCCCTGAGCGCCTCGGGCAGGAAGGCTCCGGGCAGGGACACTGCCCACCTCTCCTTCCAGCAGCGCCCATCTCCCCCCAGTGCTGGCCCCTCCAAACCTGCAGCCCCTGCTGCCCCTCAGCCCAGTGCTGGGCCCCAGATGCCTCTCCTCCTGGAGTTCAGCAGCTAAGGTGGCAGCAGGAGCTGGAGGCAAAGCCTGGAGGGATGAAAGCTGGGGGTGGGGAGGGCGTCTGCTGAGAGCAGAAGCGGGGGCTAAGGGGCGCGCGGAGCCCGCATCCTCACCGATAGATGAGGGTCTCGTCCTCACTGCTGTTGTACTGAATTTGGAACATCCATACAGGGTCAGCTGGCCGCCCCGGCCCCCAGCTCACCAGCCCTGAGGTGGCGGTCACCTCGGTCACCTGTACGGCCGGCTCAGACTCCTGAGTCCCCTCGCCCTCGGCAGCGGTGCGAGCCGAGGCAGCAATGTCCGAAGGTCCCGGGCGGCCCCCCTCGGCGCTGCCATTCCCACCGTGGGGCAGGGCCAGCACCCGCAGCTCCACCTGAGCTGTGGCCTCGCCGGCGGGGTTGGTGGCAATGCAGGTGTAGCCCCCTGCATCCCCGGCGCCCGTCACCCCGATCTCCAGGGTCCCATTGGGGAAGGCCCGGGCTCGGGAGGAGTTACCGACCAGCCGGTCATCAGGGCCCACCCAGTGCATGGTGGGCGCGGGGTCGCCAAGCGCCCGGCAGCGCAGTGTGGCCCGCTGGCCCTCCAGCACCCAGAGGCGCTGCGTGTGGCGGGCGATGAGGGGGGGCTCGCATGAGAACTCGCCCTCGGGCACGGCCCAGAAGTAGCGGCCAGCCAGGCCCGGCGGGGACGCGCAGGTCTCCAGGTCGTCGGGCCGTGCCAGCCGCCGCAGCCACAGCAGCTCGCAGTTGCAGTGCAGGGGGTTCCCGCTGAAGCTCAGCACCAGCGGGGCGGGCGAGGCCTCGGCGTCGCGCCCCCGCGAGAAAAGCGGGTCGGGGGCCAGCGTGGCCAGGCGGTTGGAGGTGAGGTCGAGGCGGGAGAGCTGGCCGAGCTGGGCGAAGGCGCCCGGGGGCAGCGCATCGATGAGGTTGTGGTCCAGGTTGAGGGTGTGCAGGGCGGGCATGGCGCCGATGCCAGCCCAGGGCACCTGCCGCAGGTTGTTGTAGGACAGGTCCAGGTCCTCGAGGCTGTCGAGGAAGTCATCAAAGGCACCCAGCGCGATGCGGCCCAGCTGGTTACCGCTGAGAATGAGGTGCTGCAGGTTGACGGGCCCCCGCAAGCTGCCAGTGCCCAGCTCTGCCAGCCTGTTGCCGTCCAGGTGCAGGGAGCGGAGGCTCTCCAGGTCCCCGAAGGCGCGGGCCCCGATGCGAGTGATGGCGTTGCGGGACAGTGTCAGGTCCACCAGTCCCGTCATGTTGCGGAAGTCGGGCGGCCCCAGGGCCTGGATGAAGTTGTCAGCCAGCCGCAGCTCCACCGTGCGCCGGTCTACGTTGGGCGGCACGAACAGCAGGCCCCGGTGGGCACACAGGGTGCTGAGCGACTCGGAAAGGTTCTGGCAGACGCAGGGCAGTGGGCAGGCGGCGGCTCCACTAGCCAGCAGCAGCAGCAGGAGCGGCGGGGCCATGGTGAGCGCCTGTAGGGAAGGGCCACAGCCCAGGCACAAGGGGGGCTGGCACAGCTGGCGGCTGCTGCAGGTGCCCACCTGTGCCCAGGGTGCAGCCCTGGGACCAGCTTCCTGAGCCAGTCCGGGGAGGGGTCCGGCTCAGAGGCCCAAGGGGCCTTCCAGAGCCGAGGGAGAGCTGGAGCCTGCAGGGCCAGGCCCCCCAGGGTGCAGGTCACATTTCGCAAGCAGTTAGGGGGCGTCCAGGGGCTGGGGAAAAGGTGAGGCGTGAGGCATGAGGCAGGAAGCGGAGGTGGGCACGAGAGCAGGGAGGGTCCCGGAACTTCCTTTCCCAGGCGCCCCCTGGAATCTCTAGCCGCACGTACCCCCTCCTCCGCGCCGCACCGCCGCCGCCAAGGGAAGGCACCCCCAAACGGCCCCCGTGGCCCGTCGCCCCTCCCCACCGGTCCCCGCGCTGCGCCCCGCGGCCCCCTCACCTGGTGTCCGTCGCTCAGGAGGCGCGGGCCGGCCTCCCCCCAGGCCTGGCCGGCCCCAGCCGACTCCAGGCCGCTCTCCCGCGGGGGCGAGGCCCGGGGCTGACCGGCCGCCAGCCGCACGCCCTTCGGCCCATGGCGCTCGGGCCCGCGGCCCCGGCTCGCTCGGCTTCCGCACCTTTTCCCGGCACGGCTCGCGGCGGCGGCGGCGGCGGCGGCGGCGGCGGCGGCGGCAGCTGGCGAGCGGGTGCGCGCCGGCGGGCACGCGCGCCGCGGACACGCACGTGGAGGGCGGACGGGGAGGAGCGCGCGGGTTCCACCCGCGAGGTCACGGGGACACGAGGCCCCTGCAGTGCCCACGGGTGGTGCCCGGTCACGCCCGAGGCCCGGGACCGTGCGAGCCCGCCGAGCAGTTCCCCGGCGCCGCCGCAGCGCACTCACCCTGGCCCCGGCGCGCGCGCCCCCGGCCACCCTGGCGCCCCGGCATCCTGCACCGCACGGGCGCCCGCCGCCGCCGCCGCCGCTGGAGCCGTCACTCTGCAGACACCCAGACAAAGCGCCCGCTCGCAGGCCCTTCACTATCTCCAGGAGACGGGAGTCTTTGTCACATGTCGCTGGGCACCCTCCCCAGCACGCCCACACATGCCCACGCACCCACACGTCCCCGCACCCACGGGCAGGGCCGGGCGCAAATCCGCACTGTTGATGGGACCCTTGCTTTCCCAGACACGCTGAAGGTCATAACCGTCCTGCATCACTGAGTCACGTGGAGGGTCCCCAACAGGCACGGGGCTAGGGGGAGGGGGCGCTGGGCAACGCCCCCGGCGGGGCTGCTGCGGGGTGGGGCCGGGAGGGCTTGGCCTCGGGACAGGCACCGCCCCTCCGCCCCGCCCGTCCCCCGCCCTGCCGCCGCCAGCCTCCGCCTCCGGCCGGATAGACCTGCGCGCGGTGCTCTCCCCGCAGGTCGGCGGTGGCACGGGGTCTGAAGCGGCGGGTCAGTCGGTGGTCCTGGCGGCGCCTGCAGGCCCCTCCCTGCCCCTTCTGCCCCTGCAGGGCCATTGCCCTGCCAGAGCCGCCGGGACGAGTTCGGCTCAGCCTGGAACGCGTTTCTGGGGGAGCGTAGTTCCCGACTCGTGGCTCAGAAAGCTGGGCTTAGGTGGGGAGCTCCGAGGGCTCGGCCCGTTGGTGCCCACGACCACAAGCTGGGAAGCAAAGGCGCCCCTACCCCCCACCGCTAGTTAGCCTCCTCCTCAGCTACCTAGAGCCGCTCCTGTCGCGTCCCCTCCCCCCACACCTACCTAACCAGCAGGTGCTGGGCACACCAGAAAACAAGGGACAGCACTCTAACCCTGCCAGGCACCGCCGCTCGGGGCCATTGCCCTCTGAGATAGTTTTCTCATCGGGTCCTGGAGTATTAATTGTGTGTACTACGTGGGGGTGAGACGGGGGAGGTGGGGCGCAGTTTGGGAGGGGCTTAGCCGCCGTGCAGCTGGAGACTGTTACCATTATTGCCACTCCCTGGGTCCCAGCTGTTGGGTTTGTAAAACGAGGGGATTTGGATCCTAGACTGTGGCATCAGTTTCTCTCTTTCTCTTCTTTGGTCAGAAATGTTTTCTCTCACTCTAAACACACATGTTAGCTATACATGTTATACGTACACGTTAGCTGGGAGTTGGGGCGCACCAGGGACCCAGGTGGGCAGGTTCCAGGTTTATGGAGTTTACAATGCAGAGAGGACTGATGAAATTAGCACAAATGGGGGATGGGATGAAAAGAGGAAACACAGGGACTCCGGAGGCCTCTGAGGAGGATCTTTCTCCCCACGTTCATCAGAGATGGTTTCATGCTTGTTTTGCTTCTCAGCTGAACCATCCCCCGCTCTTTAGGGAGGGCAGAGGCTAGTCTCAGGGAAAGGAGATGTTTTTCTTGTGCCTCTCCTGTCACATTAAATGGGCAATGAAGGCTGTGCAAAGACCACCTGCAGAACCCTTGGGGGCGGGCACCCTTCCTGCTCCAGGTCTCCAGATGGTGGCCACCCTCGACGCCCTCTAGTGGGCAGGTCAACTCAGAGAGTGGAAACATGGGGGGCCTTGCAGGGCCTATTGAAGGTGTCAACTGAAATCGTGGCTAGGTGCCCCATGGAAGTGCTTTCTCTGAAGTGAAAGCCTTGGCTATAGCAGTGTGGTCCTGCCATGCAGGTACACTGAGGCCCAGCTACACAGCCTCCAAGCCAGGAGACTTCTGCAGTGCCCCTATGAGGCTCTGGGTTGGACTCACCCTGCCCCAACTTCACGTCCTTTGTCCAAACTTTTAAAGAACTGAGTTGAGAACTTCCTGTGCACAAGGCAGGAGATGCAGGTACCTCAGGTACCCCAAAGAGCTCCCAGGTTTGTGAGGAATGCAGGCAAACAAAAGGTGATGAGCCCAAGAGATAAACTTTGCAACCACTGATCACACAGAGCCTCCCAGAAACGGAAGTATCCATCTGTGCTGTGAGGGTGAGAAGGGAAGGCAAAAGGACCTTTGAGCTCAGGCTTCAAGAAGGAGTTGACCAGGCAGGTGCAAGGAGAAGGAGGCAGGAGAGCACAAGTTGAGTTCGGCTTCACCAGAAGTGCAGCAGCCATGACTAGGAGATGGTGGAGGTCATGGAACCATCTCCCTTGGCCAATGAAACAGGGAGTGGTGGTGGTGGGAGGACATCTAGGTTTTGGTAACTGGGTAGATGGTGGGACTCCCATTGGAAGCAGGACTAGGTGAGTGGGGGGAAAGTTGGGCTTGGACTTGCTGGCTTTACGCTGAGGGGCATACAAGGAGAGAGGCATTTCCTCTCGGGGGTCTTAGCACTGGAGCTGGGGGCCTGCCCAGGATGAGAAGGTTGGGTGAGAAGAGGCCCTGGGATAGCCCAGAATCCATCCTTTCAGAGCCAGAGAAGGAAGGGCCGATGGGGCTAGGAAGAAGGAATAGGGGTTAGGGGGGAGGAAGAGAACTCGAGGATAGGATGTCTGGAAGACCAGGGAGAGGGCTGTTAGAAGAGAGAAGGGCAGGAAAGGGCCCACTGCATGGAGCCTGAGGAGGTGGCCTTGGCAAGAGTCCCCACACCCGTGGTGGGGAGTAGGAAGTGGGGACTTGGATCTGTCAAAGGAAAGTACATGCCTCTTTCAGGAAGCGTGGCTGGGAGGGGGCGGCTGCTTTATGGGCGCAAAGGTGTTTTCCAGGCTGTGGAGCAGGGGAGGAGTTGCCTGTCTCCAGCCCTGAGGAGACAGGAAGGTGGGGCTCAGCACAGGCCCTGAGGCCAGGCAAGGATGGACCGCTGGGGAGACTTGTCCAGTGTAGGGTGGTGGGGAGGTAGGGGAAGCCTCCGCCTCACACCTGAGCCCCCGCACGCTGCGAGGACTGGGCAAGCTGTGCCTCATTCTCCCGCCCACACGGTGACGACCTCCCACCTCTGTCCTGCAGACCAACATCCCCTTCCTGCAGAACGTGCTCAACAACCAGCAGTTCCTGGCAGGCACGGTGGACACTCAGTTCATCGATGAGAACCCGGATCTCTTCCAGCTGCGGCCTGTGCAGAACCGGGCCCAGAAGCTGCTGCACTACCTTGGTCCGAGCCCTGGACCACCCTCCCCTCCCCTCCCCTCCCCTCCCCGCCCCTCCCCAGTGTCCTGCCCCTGGCCCCGACCTCACCTTCATTCCATCCTCTACCCTCTTCCTGTGCTTCTTGCGCTCACCCCTCCCAGCTGCAGGTTGTGGAGAACCGGCCCCCCTTTTCCATGCATGCCATGCATTTGACCCTCAATAGTTCTCCACTGCAGGGACCCAGGAGCCCCTGGCTTTGGAGAGGACGGGCCCCAGCTTGAGGATGCCCCCATCCCTGGGCCCACCCATTCTCATTAATGTCCGCCCCCCAGACTCTGACCAGCCTGCCCTACTACTGCCACTCTCTCCCCAGGACACGTCATGGTCAACGGCCCTACGACCCCAATCCCCGTCAAGG
>PVIY010031486.1:0-29896 GCA_004026745.1 Myrmecophaga tridactyla | reverse complement strand
TGGAAAATTGCATTTAGTTGGATCATTTACAGAAAATAAATAAAATTTATCCCACTTTCTCTAATATGAATTCAATTTTTATCCTCTCAATCCCAACAATATAGATGATATTTTGTTTCCCTTTCCACTGGGGCTTTTATTTTGTAGGACAGAAGTTCCTAGAAACTAGAAGCCAGTTCTACAATTAGTTATTATTTTTTATTGGAGAAAGCCTAGGTGATATAAGAGGCATGATGGATTTAAGATGTGGAGATTAATACTAGATCTGCAGAGAATTAATCTGGAAGGAAGAAAATTTGGAGAACTGCCTGTAAGATTACAAAGTAGATAGGCCTTTGCAGACTATGCAAGTCCAAATATTTTTGGATTCACAGAGAATCAGACTTACGAGGACCTTTATGGAAATCTGCATTATATGCACACAAGGCACCAAGGCCCTTATATCAGGTTAACATTTCTGCATTTAAGTCTGTCATTAAAACACACAAAATCATCCACTTGCAATAGGCAAAAATGTCTGAACATAAAGCAAGCTTCATGGATGTGCAATTTCAACATGTACTGTCTCAGGGTCCTGCTCTCAGAGGGGCACCATGCTTGGTATAGTGCTTGGCTACTATCATCTTGAACATTTAATAATGTTTCCTTTGAATTTGTGTTTTTAAGTGAAGTTTGATGGAAGGTTAGAATATATATATGAGCAGAGGAATTGCATGCAATATATGGGGCCCCTGTTTCTTGTCGCCCCATTCACATAGTGTTACAAAACTCCATGAGCACAGATTTCTGGTGGATCCATGGTGTGTGAGCATTCAGCAAGACTCAAAGCAAGTAGAAGGTAAGTATATCAATGATTAGGTATATCTACGTTTTATGACAGCCCAAGAGTCTACAATTTCCATTGGAACCAGAAATTGCTTTGAAAACAGAAAGAAGGTAATGGAATTCTAAGAAACAACCAAGGAAATTTTTGGTTGTGTAACTTCTGCATATTAGTCAAACTTTTAGGCTGGAAATGATGACATAGAAGAGAGAGAAAGATGATCTACGCATATTCGCCTTCCCTTTCAGTCATGCCTTTATCTTCAGTAGATGGATATATACAGCGTTGGCAAAGTATACAGATATCATGAAGTGAAATATGAACAGCTTAATTAGTTTTGTGCAATGTTTCCACTGTTTCTTAGTTCTGCTGACTAAGAAATACAAGTTGCACGATGTTCTAGTTTGCCAGCTGCTGGAATGCAATATACCAGAAACAGATGGTTTTTAAAAAGTTGCTAGTTTACAGTTCTAAGGCTGAGAAAATGTCCCGATTAAAACAAGTCTATAGAAATGTCCAATCAAAGGCATCCAGGGAAAGATACCTTGGTTCAAGAAGGCCGATGACGTTCAGGCTTTCTCTCTCAAGTGAGAAGGCACATGGCTAACACAGTCAGGGTTCCTCTCTCAGCTGGAAGGGCACATGGTGAACATGGTGTCGTCTGCTAGCTTTCTCTGCTGGCTTCTAGTTTCATGAAGCTCCCCGGGAGGCATTTTCCTTCTTCATCTCCAAAGGTCACTGGCTCGTGGACTCTCAGCTTCGTGATGCTGCAGCATTCTCTGCTCTCTCTGAATCTCCTTCATCCTCCAAATATTTCCTCTTTTATAGGACTTCAGAAACTTATTAAGACCCACCTAAATGGGTGGAGCATGTCATCACCTAATTCATCTTAACAACCATTCTTGATTAAATCACATCTCCAGGGAGATGATCTGATTACAGTTTCAAACATACAGTATTGAATAGGGATTATTCTGCCTTCATGAAATGGAATTTTGATTAAAACATGGCTTTTCTAGGGGACATACATCATTCCAAACCTGCACACATGATTTCATCCATTCCACATATTTGCGTTTAAAAGTGGCATTTCACTATAAAGGAATGAATGATAAAATTCAAGCTGATTGTTTAAAATTTTACTTTTATATACTTGGAGCATTAAATAACGAATAGGAAAACACCCTAGCAAGTCAAAAAAGAGATAACAGAAGAGGAAAAAAAGTGTTTTATTTTAGTAACTTTTAATTGTATTTTTTTTTCCTGCTTTTTGAGCAAGAAGCCACACATTTTCATTTGTACTGGGCCCTGTAAATGAGGTAACTACCCCTGCCTGGGCAATGAGCATATCACTAATAATCAAAGTAGGCTGAAAACCAGGGGCTCTTTCTTATATATTCAGAAATATGTAAATTCCTCAGAGCTAATAAAAGCTTTAGGTAGGAAAATATTAGCACCACTTTGCTGAAATTTAATTTCGTTTTTTGGAGGGTAGGGCTGGATCTAAAAGCAGGTTTTACTTAATGTTGTGTAGAAATATTTGTTTCGTGCTGTGATTTTATGTACTTCCCCACTACATTTTTAGCTCCTTGAATGATGAAACTATATCTCACTCACTTAAATGCATGTAACACACCATGTCAGTGTTCCAGGTATATTCCCTCAGATCTTGCATCTCAGATGTCTTCATCAATTGTGTCACACCCTAGCTTTGGGTGTGTTTTCATTCCTGACAGTCATCCAGAGCATGCTTTCCCTGTTGTTGTGAAAAAGTAGAGTACCTGGAATATATAACTCTTACAGTGGTAAAATCTAACCAATTGCTAATAGGTGGAGGGCTATTAATACTTCACCTTCTTTACAGCAGACTGAGATAACTCCTATGGGTTACCCATTTTGTCTTCAGGGATTCCTTATGCAATTGAGCTAAAATCATTCTCCTTGATCTCACATACTTGCTTTGCTGTTTTCCTTTTCCCAATTCACTTTCCAACTTCTTTGAGGATTGTCTCTGGAACCACACTAATAAATTCCTTTAAGCAAATTCTTGTCTCAGAGTCTGCTTTAAAGGGTACTTAACCTAAAATGCTCATGTAAATTAAAATATTATATGAGTCAATAGTCAACCAATAAATGTTTATTGAATTCAATTGAGAATTCAGTTAAGAATAACGTGTGTAGATAAAGAGATAGATATAGCATTCTCAACGTATTTAAACAGTCTTTTATAAGTTTCTTATAATACTTGAAAAACATGGAATTGAAACATATATGATGATTAATTTTATGTTTGGGCTCATTGGGAACACACTGGCTGAATTAAAAGAACAGTTAGGTCTCACTTTCAATAATTCCGCAAACTGTGCCATAGCATTACTTTATTATGTCATCCATGTGAATTTGTTGTAGAATTCTGAATAAAATGTTAGCCTTTACTGATTTAAAGACTTCATACATTTAGGCTTATTTAGCAGCAAATAGCACAATTGTACATTCTCCCTCCAGTTTTAACAATTTCTGCTTTTAAAATATTAACTCTATGTAAGAGCTTTGCAGTGTCTTTGATGAAAAGATCAAGTTATTGAGATTAGCAAGTTGGTAAATATCCTATGTCAGAAAATAAGTTTTGTTATTAATAAGGAAATGAAATGAAAACAAAAATCAAAATTATTTTTAAAATCAATAGTTAAAATAATTGTCTTGGGATTTACTCAAGTGAAGGAAACCAATAATTTTAAGCAGTTCTATTTTGACAAACTCAAGCATTTAGTAATGGATATAACAGAAATAATCAAGATTTTTCTCAGAATGCAGGTTATGAATGCCCAAGTGATCTATATTCATTTTTGAAATATATTTTCCTGTCATCATATGACATTATAGAAGACAAAAAGTGTGATGTTTGTCATTTTATATAACATACATTCTTCTTCTATTTCCTCTATGAGATATAGGAACTGTTAAGTATTCTTTATGTGGGTACCTTTACTTGTGGGAAGAGGTAAAAGGAATTGAGAGAACACACAGACTGTATACTTTTTAAAATGCCATCAGGAATTTCTTCTTTTATATGTTTCCCCATATTCTTTCAACTCAAGTGATACAGGAAGATACAGTGTGGCCACATCAACACTTTTCTTACAACATTTGCAAAATAAATGATTTTGAAGTATTATAATCATTCTGCCAATGTGTGTATTCTAAGATATTCCTTTAGCAACATGAGGCCATAGATCATTTCTCTTTTAGTTTCTACAATAATAGAGACAAATAAAATTAGCCCAGGTGCTATCAAATTGTTTTAATTAGAGAATTAAGAGCTATTTGATGTCTAAAGTTTCTCATTTAGCATTTGGAGTCTCCCCAATGATATGTGAGGCTATTACAGCTAACACATTTTTACTTATTCACTTGCTCAACAAAGCTTTATTAAAGATGTTGTGGGAATTGCTTAGGCATTTCATCTGCATAATTAGAAGTAAAAGGAAAGGTTTTTACAAATGATTTGATTGTTAAAGGACATGCAATTCTCCCTGATGCCCAAAGTTTCCATTCAACCCATAATGGAAACTGAAGTTTCGTACTTAAGTTGTAGTTGCTTGACTCAGTTTACACAGTTCTTTTAAGAACAGTTACTAAAAAATACTATGAATCTTTTTTAAGATTAAATGAAAAGCATCTATCAATTAATGCAATGCACCACTCAGTTAGGATTTGGAGTTTACAAAGTTATCAGGAGATAAATTGAATTAAAGGGCTATACTAGGTAGTAAAGATAAGCATTGCCTAATTTGCCATTTGGCCTGTGAGCAACCCTTCTTCTTTTACTGGGGGGAAGTGTGTGTGTGTGTGTGTGTGTGTGTGTGTGTGTGTAGAGGGAAGTAACTTAATCTCTCTAACCTTAATTTAAAATTCATATATTGATACATGTAATTTGTGCTGATGTTGTTCTCTTTATTTGACACTTTACTGATATAACAATTTGAAGTTATGGTTATTAAATAACAATCTAATACTAAATAACATGTTATCTTTTCCATATATCCTAATGTTCTTACAAATCTGTGGAGCTTATCATATATTATATTGATAAGTAATATGGTTAGTAAACAAGCAAAATCATATGAAAAGATGACCTTTATGAGCTTTCAACAGCTTTAATTCAGTGGCAGTACAATTTATTTAACCTTTTAAAATGTATTCATTTCTGACACTGACTTTACTTTTCAAAGGTATAGGGTCAGCATATTTAAAAATGCACTTTATTTTATTCATAAGTTTATCAATAAAGTGCAAGTTTATAGATAGTAACATTTATTCTAAATTTTTGAAAAGCATTATAGCTTCTGTACAGAAAACTCATAAAATTATAAAAATATATATTTCATAATACATACCTAATTATTAGTACATATATAATTGATTACCATATAAGTGATAATCATTACTATTTGGGTGACAATGTGATAGATAATTAAAACATTTTTAAAATGTGGATAATATTAAAACAATCAGTATATTACAAAAAACACTTAGAGTTTCTCTTTTGGACAATGACAATAGTATCCTAACCTATTTCTATACATTCAATTATGTAAGTTGGTTTTCTAGAATGTAAATTTGAACATATCAACTCCCCTTCCTCAGTAGTTCCCATTCCTTATGTTATAAAACCAAAGTACTTTGCATGGTGTTGGGAATTGAATCCTTTCCCCCAGAAAAGTCATGTTTAGTCCCAACCCCTGGTCCTGTAGATCTGAACCCATTTGTGAATAGGAACTTTGAAGATGTTATTAGTAAAATTATGCCCAAACTGAATGAGGGTGGATCTTAATCCAATATATTGAAGCCCTTATAAGTAAAGAAAATTGGATTTTGAAAGAGGCACAGGAAGCAGTCAGAAGCTGGGAGAGAAACCAGTCATCACCATATGAATTGCCATGTGATAGGAAAGCCAAGGACCCAAAATCACTGGCAGCCAGTCCCAGAATGCCAGTCTTCGATGTCAGACTCTCACCTTGCTCATGCCTAGATTTTGAACATCTCCTGGGCTCAAAACCATAAGCCAATAAATTCCCACTATTTAGGTCAACCCATTGTATTGTATTTGTCTTAGAATCCAGGAAACTAATGCTGTTAGCATTCAAGATGCTCCATAATTCTGGGCTATGCCAAACCCTCCATCTTTGACCTCCCCGGAATTGCCTGCAGTTGCCATGCTAATCTTGTCTTTATGCCATTCTTCATATGCCCTTCTGTTTGTGATGGTCTCTCTGTTGTCAAGTAAAATCTACCCATCTTTTAAGAACTTAACTCAGTCATAAGTTTTTAAAGATGTTTTTCATGCATTGCGTTTAACCTAGAATTGACTGCTACCTCTGTATATTCCTTATATCTAGGTGCTTTGAAGTTGCATGTACCCCAGAAAAGATCATGTTTTTTTTTTTTAATCCATTCCTGTAGATGTAGACTTATTGAGGGTAGGACCTTTGATTAGGTTATTTCACTTGAGATGTGACCCACTTAATCCCTTTACTAGGGTCCTTTATAAGAGGATAAAGGACACACAGAAGCTAAGAGATAAAGTTCAGAGACACACCCAGAGATGCTGAGAGACAGAGCAGCTAGAAGTTGAAAGCAACCAAACTGAGATAGAAGGAACAGCAAACACCAGCCATGTGACTTTCCATGTGACAGAGGTGTTCCAGATGCCAGTAGCCTCTCTTCAGAGATCAGAGATCATCCTGTTGATGCCTTGAGTTGGACATTTATCATAGCCTAAGAACTGTAAATAAAGAACTGTTAATAAATCACCATTGTAAAAGCTAACCCATTTATGGTATATTGAATTCCAGCAGCTTTGCCAAATCAAAACAGTATCCAGTGTTGATGCAGTGAGCAGCAGTGTCACTGAAACCATCTATTCATATGTCTTACATCTCTGTCTAGACTCAGAGCTCCTTGAGGACTGTTATCAAGTCTTCTTCATCTTTAGTTTCTGAGTGCTAAACTATGTTTGGATCATAAAGGCAAAATATGAATGATTGCTGATTGTGAATTAAGGATATTTTGATTGCAAAAACTAAAAATTACAACTGGAAAACCAAAGACTTTAAACAAGGATTCTACTTATTTTAAACCATACAATGATGCTCATTGGCAAAGCCAAACTATTCTCAGTTTCTGAACAAAAAATTATGCATTAAAAATATATTTTATCATGCAAGTTTACCCTTTCAGTAATGTGACAAGAAACACTGAAATTATGGTAGAAGTAATTTATGTAGTGCCCCTTAAACAATATGAAACTATAAATTTATTTATTCTCATGTTTTTTCTTCATTTAATCTTCACTTAATCATAAATTGACATGCTAAATAATTGATTGTAACATTACTATGTGCCAACATCTATGCTAAGTATTGTGCTAGCAATGATGATGAAAGTCATAATGCTCATACAATCTAGTGAGAGAAACACACATACACACACACACAGAAGAGACCCAAAGTAATGAAACAAAACTTGTACAACATGCATAAATACACTTAGGTGTTAATGCATTAATGCATTTAGGTGGATTATGTCTTGGATCTTAAGAAAGACCACTTTGAAGAAGATATTTAAGCTGAGAATAAAAAATAAAAAATGAGTAGAACTCAGCCAGACACAGATTTGGGAGTTTGAGAGAAAGCAAGCCTACTTGTTATCTCAACGAAACTGCAAAATGGTAATACTCACAAGTTTCAAGTGTTGGAAACCATTTCAGGCAACTATACCAATCTCTTTCCAAATGAATGAAGACATTATTAAAGAAAATAGTGCTCATAAATGCTGTCAGAATGATACTAGAAATCTTAGCTTTATGTCAAGTATAAATCAATCCTTTCAACACTCATATCTTCCAAAAATCTCCAAGGCAACAGAAATCCATCCAAACTAATAGATCCAGTGAATGCCTGGAAGGCAGCCATCTTATTTGTAGTTCCAAAGAAAAAACTGCCAGTGTGCAGGAGAAGTCTGACTTACTCAGCACTGATAAAATGAGACCAATAAAAGTTGTGGATCTTCATGCTCTATTTGGGATGACTAAATTTCTCTGGCTTCAAGCTCCTTGTAGGTTTAACCAGATGTGTCAGTGCGCTCAAAGCCTGCTGTTTCTGGCAAACATTTTATTGCTGCTCCAGATGTTCAGTTTTTCAGACTGTGTCCATCACACACATCGTGTGTCTTAAAACTCTGAGTTATTTGGTACTAATGACTGTAATTTATTTGTACCTCAGTTAATTAATTCAGTTGCTTAAATCATGTCTCAAAATTATGCATAAATTAAACAGAGTTTTAGGAGATGAAAGGGCAGAATTATGCAGTTAAGTTAAAAGAAATGACTGTTAGTCTACAATCATAAAATAGCAGTGCTGAAAAAAATTTAGAGCATTTTAACAAGGAGATCTTGATTCCAACCTAAGGAAGTGTCTCGTGCCATATCAGCCAAGTTGGTAGGGAGTAAGGACTAAATTAAACTCAGATTTTTAAGTTCCAATTTGTTTTTGAAATTTACACCATCCTGCAAAATCATGTGACTCAGGGTTTGCAAACTACGGCTTGTGGGCCAAATCCACCTTCCTGCTCATTTCTGTAGGTACAGTTTTAGTGGAAGAACCATGCCTTTTCCTGCCCATTTCTTTACCTATTGCCTATGGCTCTTTTCTAATGGTTTTAGTTGTTGTGGCAAAGACTATATGGCACACAAGGTCTACTCTTTTTCATAAAACCTTTGCCAAGCCCTGTCCTAATTTATAATCATTATGTAAATGATTTTGCTCAATTTTAACTTTCCCAAAGATAGTTTGAAATATGTTGTGGTTAAAGTAATTATTTTGGATTTTGACAATTATCATAAAATCATAAATGGCTATGGCTGGAAAGGCCCATATAGGACATTTAGTTCAACTCCCATTCAATGAAAAATATCTTTTATTCCAGTTCTGACAGATGCTCATTTAGGCTTTGCTTGAACAACTCTGCTGACAGGAATTATAGTACCTCCTGGAGCAGTGTACTGCACGGATGGGCAGCATTATTAGTTGGAAAAACCTTCCGTGTTTTGAATTAGATCTGATATTTGTAAACTTTATTGATTCTTGTGCAGGCTGCACAGTCATTATAGAGCAAATGCCCTGCCTCTACGAGCTAGTCCTTCCGGTGTTTTAACTTCCGAACATGGCAAACCACCAAACTCTCCTATTTCTTAGGTAAATTTATTCTATTCTTTCTCACTGTAATACCACTTAACATCTTGCTCACTGTTCCCTGAATACTACTCTTTGAGTCTGTGGGATTTTTCCCAAACTGGAAAATCCTAATTCTGTATAATGACTATATTTTCTGTAACATAGGCCCAGTTACTTAATGTCCTTGTGTTATAGTTGATAACATGAGTCCGTGGTAGTATATTAAAAATAAGATGAGTTAGTGTTTAATGTGCTCAAAACATTTGCAGAAACATAGTAGGAATTCCACAAATGCTAGTTCCTTCTCTAGCATTTCCCCTTCTTCCTAATAATTGCTGGCATATGAAAAAATTAGTGAGGCATAAGACTTGTTCCAAAGCAGTTTGTATTCTTGTATCTAAGATTGATACTTTACCAAACAGAATGCAGTTCAATAATTTTTCTATTATAAGGTGACATAGAAAATATGTTTTGGACAAAAAAAATTCAGATGAGTTTTATGGAATTGTTTAGCTTTAATAATCTATGATTTTTTTCCTTAATTTCCTCAAACCAGGCAGATTAAAGATTCATTTAGCAAACCATTTCAGAGAAAAAAAAAACATAGTTTTATTTGTTTAGCTTTAATAATCTATGATTTTTTCCTTAATTTCCTCAAACCAGGCAGATTAAAGATTCATTTAGCAAACATTTCAGAGAAAAAAAAAACCATAGTTTTATGTCTTATTCAATAAATATTTTGTTTCCTACAAGGTCTGTTGAAAATTGTATATTTTAATCATTTGTTTGATGACAGTTAAAGCACAGCTTAAATCGTAGAATGGCTTTTTGATATGGCTTCCAGCAGTTTGTAAACTCATTCTCACAATAATTAAATACCTTTTAACATGATAATAGCCCTTTCAGATTATAGTTATTCTTCAGACAAGCAGAGTTATTTACAAAGTACCCAGTATCTTCAAAGAGCTAATGATTTCTTCAAATATATTGAATATAATCCAAGAATTATGTTCTGTAGTGAAAGAGATTGCCGCAGTGGCAAATCATTTCTTATTATTTAACAATAACCATTTCTTCAGTTCCGTTAGCACTTTTTGGTACATTTTATTTTTCTTTGTATGTTATATGGAGGGGTCACATTTCATTCTTTTTCCATCTAAGTATCCCCTTATTATAGCACCATTTGTTGAATTTTTAAAAAATTTTGTTTGATTTTGGGAAGCGCATGGGCCAGGAATTGAACTCGGGTTTCCCACATGACAGGCAAGAATTCTACCCCTGAACTACCCTCACACCCCCTTTTGGTACATTTTTAACATTCTGAATAATTAAAATATATATACTAAGGACTACATTTTTCTGTACCACTAATTTTCATGGATCACAAATTTTACAAATGCATTATCCTATGAGGTTTACCGAATGCTTTTATTTGTACAAGTAAAATGCAAGCTAGTGGGGGAAAGTATTTAGGAACAAAGCAGTGATTGTTCTTAATAAGCACCTGGAGGTTTCCAATTTTAATTTTTAAATTATTTTATTGGTTGATCAACTTTTTTTAAAAGTTCTTTAGAATTTTCACTATTGCACAGATATTTCCTCTATCCAAATAGTAATAGTATATGTGTATAGAAAAAAATTTAATGATATAACTGCAAATTATTGCTATTTCATAAAGAATAACATAGCTAGTCAAAAAATCAATTGTTTAATTGCTTGTCTTTGAATGAAACATACATGCTCTTCTTCCAAGAATCATTTCAAATTTTATCTGATTCTAAATAAGAGAATAAACTAAAAAGAAATTTTAAATTGTATTGATATTAAGATTCCAAGCAAGACCCAGTGGGAGCGAATATATGTCTCCCCTCAGGCTTGAAAGTGTATGTTCTGATGAGTACTTGGAGAATTTCTCTCCCATGGAAAATGAAATTTTATGGCCTTAAAAGAATGGAAGTACATAAATGTTTGTTTGTTTTTACAGTGCTCATCTTGAAATTAGAGAACTCTGGATATGTGGTATTTCTTTATGTCCTTCAATACGTTTTTCATACTGAAAAACCACTGTATTACTTAATTCATCATAAAAGTGATTATCATAAAATGTGCAGAACCTGATGTTACTTCAAAATGGAGAAAAACAGAAAATATTTATTATTGTTCCATTGTTATGGCCAGTAACAATACATCTCATTACATAAAAAGGTACCCCTTCTTCATTTTTGACTCAGGTACTAAATCTTATTTATGCCCTTCTGCTAACTGGTAAAATAAAAACATTCAGAAAAACTGATATTTTGAAGTATACTGACAAATTTTTAAAAACATACCACCAATGCCTCAGAAAGGCTTCTCTTTTCATTCTTTGTAATAGAACTTGAAATTAAAACTATATTTTTTCTATCTTTGGGTACACAGTAACTTTAATATCCTTTTATAGATCCTTTGTATATATCTTGTGAAAGTACAAGATTTGAAAACAAAATAGAAGCAAACCAAAATCTGTCTAGCTTCCTCAGTAACTGGGGAATTATCTGATAAATTATATTATACATTTAGGAGCTTTTCTGAAGTTTAATAATGTAGATCGCTATTCTAAATGTTGTAGTTTCAAAGTCTATGAGTTCTTGATTACACATATTTATATAACAGAACCGATAAAGAAAACAACAAAATAGATGGAGTTATATATAGCTACTACATCAATTCACATAGCTGCAACCATGTAGCTATAATCCATATAGCTACCAGAATAATACAAAATTAACTGCTACTTGTGTGCTTTGACACTTGGTAAGCATTTTATCACTCTTAACTCTGACTATGCTCCAATTTTGATATGCTCTTTTCTCACATGACATATGTAATATTGTGGTGGTTTGAAGCTGTTATGTACCCAAGGAAAGGCCATGTTCTTCTAATTTATTCCTGAGGGTTTAGACCTATTGTGGGTGGGACTTTTGATTAGGTTATTTCAATGAAGATGTGACCCATCCCATTCGAGGTGGGTCTTAATCCCCTTACTCTTTTATAAGACTATAAAGCAGACACAGAATAGAGAGATTACATCAAGAGAAGCTCACAGAAAAAATCCCAGGAGAAGCAAAGAGAGCATTTACCAAAGCTCAGGGTGGAAGCCTCTGGAACCAGAAGCTGAAAGGAATGAAGTGAAGGCTCAGCAGATGCCGGCAATGTGCCTCCCCATGTGTCAGAAGTGTCCCAGATGCCAGCAGCCAGTCGTCAGAGTTCAGGTATCATCCTGTTGATGCCTTAAGTTGGACATTTTCATAGCCTAAGATCTGGAAACTATAGGTTAATAAATCCCCATTGTGAAAGCCAACATATTTTTGGATGTACTGCATTCCAGCAGGTTTAGCAAACTAAAACAAATATGATTCCATTTTCTAATTTTCCCACATTAAATATCTATTATTCCTTGTTTAAATGAAGAAAAAGTTGTCCAATGTTAGAAGCAAGTATTGCACTATTGAGAAATATTAAATATCTGGTTTTTTATGGGTGAATATATCAACAAAAATCATTTTTTTTAAAAAAAATTAAGACTATTTCATTGATCTTGGACTCTGTGAACTTCCTTTGGCCTAAGGGACTTATGTTCACAACTAACTACTGGTTTCTAAAGCTTATCTAAAATCCATACTTTATAATGCTAAGAGAATCATACTGATCAATACTAGTTCTTAAGTAATAAGATCACAATTTTGAGCTTCATAGAGAACAATATTTTAATTTCCCTTACCTGTCGTTCTTAATATATATTAATGACTTGACCATGCTTCGTATATTTGCCTTGGTTAGCATATAAAGAATAATGCATTCTCCTTTTTACTTTTATAAGCACTACTTAATTACTTTTGAATACTTTAGTGTAATTTATTATTTTAAGGAACAATTTCAAATCTTCAACGGTTACTTTTTTATTAAACATGTTTATGTATTTTTTTTTTCCATTTCCATTCTATTAGCTAGGCAACTTCACAGAAGTTTAGGTTTTCAGTACTCCCCTTCTCCTACCCTATACATTCACACAACCTATGCTAAAAGTCTAAAACATATTCTCTCTTATTTTCTCCATGGTCATACAATCTTATATAAGCATGCATAAATATGAATATACATGGGTAGGCAATATTAGGAACTTTAAAGTCATTGTCTTCCCAAATTGGCATTACAATAAACACTTTTACCAGCATTTTATATTCTGAGTCATCAATACCTCATGAAAATCACTTCAATTCAACTGGTGGAGCCTCTAATGATTTATTTTAGTAGCCTCATGGAATTTCATTAATTGCTTAAATCGCAATTTATTCAGTCATTCAACTAATATCCACCTTTAGAGCTAGAAGAAATTGAGACCATGTCTTCAGCTCCTTCTTAGCTTTATGCAAGCCAAGAAAAGCCAGGATAGATGGCTCTTAGGATAGATAAGAGGTCACATGTTGGTCTTTCTACCAAGAGTTCACAGATCTCAGCTCTATCCTCATTTCATTATTTGCTTGGACCCAATTCTTGCCCCAAGGTTATCTTTCTTTCTTTGCCAGGAATTTACATTGTCCATAGTATACACAGATATAGTTTTATGTGCCATAACTCCTACGAAGGCCAAGGCATCATTTAGATTCAGCCAATCATAAAACCCTACCTGGCTTAATCAGGAGAATATGAATTTCAGTTTGTATATGAGGAATGGGAAAGCATGTTTAAATTTCCCAGGATCATTTACTCAATAATAATCCATTTTATCCATCATCTAGAGGGCTTGATAAAGTCTCCTATTTCAGGTTATTTATATTTTTACTTGTATTATAACTCGTTAACAAAGTAGTATGCTGAGTATGCCAGAGGAAAGTTAGAGTTACCCTACTGCTTTTAAATTTTCTCAGGGCTATTCCACCAGATGTTTAGTCTCCTTTTATATATCTGTTCTTTTTTCCTTGGTGTATGAGATTTGTATGGCAAATTTTCATTCCAGAAAAATGGCAGCTTTACTACTACACATGTATCTTTAATAAAACCAATATGTTCTCTTACTCTAGTAAGAGTGGGATTAATTTATTTACAAAACTCCAGAGAATTTTTTTCCTACTCTACCAGTGCTTAAGCCATAAGAAAGAGTCAGCCCCCAAAATGCTACCTTTTCATATCCAACCATCGTGATCTCACTCAGATTTCCAAACTTCCCCAACTAGAATAAGATGCTGATCCATCTTTAAAAACATAAAGCAAGACTGAGAAAACTCTCCAAGGGTAGGTTAATGACTCATTGCAGTCTTTTGTCCACCACACAGAGGTTTGACAAAAAAGATGTACTTCATAAATAATAATATATTTTAAAGGCTAAAATTCCAAGGCTTTAAATTTTTATAAAAATAAGTATCCATGAATCAATAAATGCTTTCGTTTTTTTTTGCTTTTTCCAAAGAAAGAAACTGAACAGTTTGATTTTCTGGTTTTTGGAGCCAGTTTCCTTCATTTTATTGGGTAATTTTGACTGGATAATTTATCTTTTGCATGCAAAAAATTTTTCTACTAATATAGAAATGTTATGCTGATTTTAATTGATTCACCTATGTATTCTGTCTTTTATTTAAGAAATAATTAGCTATGTTTATGATTGATTTGAGTTTGGAGAAATACATAGCTAAGAGGTACAAGCAGGTGTTTAGCCTACTCCATGGGACTTGATCATACACTTTGTACAAGACACAAGGACACATCGACACAAGGACACTAAAACGTCATAATCCCACTAAATTAGTGGAGAAAAAAGCTAAAAGCAATACCATCTAATATAATATAGCACTGCATGTGTCATTAATAACTTGGATTTTACTAACTGACGCCTATAAAAATGGTGAGATGTGTTATTTCTAGTTCACTCTTCCGTTTTTATCCATCAAGCGATAGATAAGCATTGAATCATATGTTGAGAAACTTAAATTTAAGCTATGTTCACTTTCACTCTGCCTCTCATTACTATTAATATTTATTTTCTGGATTTTATAAATCAAAGAAATATTAGCTATAAATCTGAAACCATGACCATCTTCCTGAAATATAATTTACTATTTCCTTTCCATTTCCTGATTTTCTAACCTAATACCCAGTTTATAATGCACTTTACAATAGCCTCTATTTTCGATCTGCTAGAATTCAGGGACACACCAAGGCCAATTTTTGTGAGCAAGGATTTAGTTGCATGTTTCAATAACTCTTGCAGAAGTGAGAAGTTGTCTGTTACAGCACACTAGTGGCTCTCCAATCAGATGTGGCACTCACAGAACAACCGCCTTTTGCTACAGAGATGGAGAGTCTCTCAGGATATGGTGCATTAACTCTTTCAGCTTATTTTGGTAGTCAAGTTTTTCAAAGTCAGGAGAAAGAAGAGAAGCAAGGAAAATATTACCGTTATTCTTACATATGCAGTAAAGTAAAGCATGTCACGGGTTATTCATGCCAGAATCAATGCTGATTAATTAAGGGTAATGTCTTAGGACGAAGGATTTTAAATTTTATTACTTAAGAAAAAGTAAAATAAAAGCACTGCTAATGTGAGCATATTCTTGGTCACCGCAGGCCCTTTAGCTTATTCTGAGAGAATATGCCACTTTATCCATCCTTACCTAGTAGAGTATTCCCCTGGGCCTTGATATTTGGAGTACATCTCCAAAAGAGCATTAATGAGATCACCCTAAAACATAACACATTTCAATAGTTTCCTTGGCACCCTGCTTTCCAAATAGACAATGAATTTGTGGGATGTCAGGTAGAAGAAACTGACGCTGCTAAGTTTCTTAAGCATAGTAAGCATATGCACAAATCCTTAAAAATCACCTCCCACTTTCCACACTTTATGCTTCAAATTAGATGTTGCACTTTGTTTCCTTCTTTTCTTATTCAAGTCTGTCAAATCAAATAGTTTCACCCAAAATCTTTAATACCAAAATATGACATATGTAAAGGGCTTTCTATTTGTAGTTCTCTCAACTTTCCCTTGGAGAAAATATTTCTTATGTAGTTGTCTGAGGTACATAGCCATCTTTTAGTGAGAAAGTCAGTAGCTGTACCGTAAGTATATTCAAATTTGAAATACTGACAATTGCTCCAGAAGTCCTCTTTAAGGTGATATGTTTGCATTGTCATAACTTCAAAGAATTTCGTATGCTTCCATGGAAGGAACTAATCTACCTCCCATGTGGCATTCTACATATATTTGGTCATATTTAAAGCCAAAGCCACCGTATAACCTTGAAATTTTTCCTTACTAAGTGTTCAAAGTTAATGTTTTTTCTGCTTCTGCAATGATCTTGGAGCCTATTTATCTTGCTACGTCCACCCCTATGCTTGGTAACATTGTGAAATTCCCTTAAAGTTAAATTAACAAAAATATAAAAGAGCAAGCTTAAAAGAGAGAGTGACTGCAGTTTCACTGTTCTCATCATTAGGCTTCTTCTTATTTTTTATAAAATGGCAGTTTTATGTCCTCAAAACTGCGTAAGAAAATTTACTATCTATGAAACAGGAATGGAGTTACAAGGAAAATAGGTGAGATAAGCCAGCATGTTTGTGAAATACGAAAATTATTTAAGGAAAACCAGAAATAAAAGCACAAAAATAGTCCCATAAAGGGTGGCAACAGCACATTTTAAACTTAATATTAAAGCAATAACATCATTCTTCTCCAAAATAATAATATCAGATTCAGAAAAAAACAGAAGTCTGTTTCAATAAAGTATGAAATTGATGAATTGAGATGTGGGGGTGGTGTTTTGCAAACCTAGTATTTTATGCTTCTGCAAAATGCCCTCCCCATGCAAATTCACAAATTCAGGAATTATCAGCATTATGTACCTTCTTAAGCTATCCCAAGTAACAGAAAAGTGAAAATGTACCACTGGTCAAAAAGTACATTGGTATTCTGTATACACAGCTTCATAATTAAAATGCAATGCAGAAGTCCTTAGCACTGTGTGGCCCCTCATACCTGTAGGGGCTGACCACAGTTTATCACGGGCTGTGTGAGCCCTGCCTGCTCCACCAAAAGAGTCCCTGCCTGGGGCTTACCCAGGCTGAAAGGGTCACGTTTATTATTATTACTATGTTATTTTGCCCACTAAAGATAGGTCCTGCATATGGGAAAGGAGTAATTCTTCATATTCCTTCTCATAGAGGAATCTTTAAATGTATGGATTCAGGTAAGAATGTAAGGAATTTTCTGAATTTTTTTTCTGTAATCTGTCACAAGCAAGTACTTGGGCTTCCTCCTCCATACAAGTTTTGACAGGCATATGATTTGGTAGCTATTTTTCTACAAATATATGTTATATACAATGCTTCATACGCATATTTTTAATTAAAAATTTTACTGTTTTAACTTTAAAACTAGTTTCATGTGAACATTACAATTTTCAATGCACACTTTTCAATCAATTCCATAGCTATTATCAAAGAAAATCCCCAAGGTTTCATACAGAAGTTGAAACAGAGTAGTCAGTGTCCAACTTTCAGATTATGCTTTAATTGCACGATTAGTTTACCAAGCATGTTACTGCCTTCAGGATCATGCATATATAATATGTATTTAGTGTTAAGTATAAAAACATGATTCTGTAGATGATTGACAATTTTATCCCTTTGACAAGATTATAATAAATCAAACGTTAAAAATGAATTTCAGACTCTGCTTTAATAATGCCTAATACAGCACATACATTTCAAGCAGAGCCTTATTTTACCATCCAGAAATGGAGGCTGGATTACATCAATATTCTACAAAGATTATGTGGTCAGTTTAATTGAACACCATAAGTACAGGGAATCTTGAGTAGGGCGTGCGATTTTGTTGATTTGTCCAGGTTAATGTGATGCCCTGATAAATCCCAGAGTGATTTGGACAGTGAATAAACACGTATCTGCAGGGTCCCCTTAGGGGACAGGGAGAAAGGGGGAAGAATTCAAGTTTCCCATTTGGAGAATTTCTGTATTCTCATAAGCAGTGGTGACAACCAAATCAATAGGCTAAGCTCCCAATCTTAGGGTTCACCCCTATGAAACTTATTCTTACAAAGGTTAAGCTAAGCCTACTTAAAATTAGGCCTAAGAGCCACCCTCTTTTGTGGCTCAGATGTGGCCTCTTTCTCTAAGCCGACATGGCAAGTGAACCTATTGCCCTCCCCACTCCCCCACATGGGTCATGACTCCCAGGGGTGTAAATCTCCCTGACAATGTGGGACAGAAATCCTGGGATGAGCTGGGACCCAGCATCAAGGGATTGAGAAAAACTTCTTGACCAAAAGGGGGAAAAGAGAAATGAGAAAAAATAAAGTATCAGTGGCTGAGAGATTTCAGAGTCTAGAGGTTATCCTCGAAGCTATTCTTACGCATTGTATAGATATATCCCTTTTTAGTTTTTGGTGTATTTGAGTGTCTAAAGGGAAATACCTGAAGCTGCAAAGCTGTGTTCCAGTGGCCTTGTTTCTTAAAGATGATTGTATGAAGATATAACATTTACAATGTGACTGTGTGATTGTGAAAACCTTGTGTTTGATGCTCCCTTTATCTAGGGTATGGATAGATGAGTAAAAATTATGGATAAAAATAGACAAATAATGGGGGAACAAAGAATGGGGGAATTGGTTAGATTAAAATTCTAGTGGTCAATGAGAGGGAAGGGTAAGGGATATGGTGTATATGATTTTTTTCTTTTTTCTTTTTATTTATTTTTCTGGAGTGATGAAGAGTTCTAAAAAATGATCATGGTGATAAATATACAACTATGTGATGATATTGTGAGCCATTGATTGTACATCATGTATGGAATGTTTGTATGTTAAGAATGTTTGTGTTTGTATGCTGGTTTATCAATAAATTATTTTGAAAAATCTACAAAGAGCAATTTATAATAGTAGATTATTTGGGAAAAAGGTATGTCATGCACAAACAATTCGTATACACTTTTATCTATTCTGATGCATTGTGTCTTCTTGGTCAAGATGTTAACCAAGCTATGTGAATAACATTTTGGCTCAGATTTCCCTTCATTTTTCAGAACAGACTAAAAACTCTCTATTAGTGGTTGATTAATACTTATGGACAAGTAAAATTCCTTGCCTAAAAATGAAATGTCTTAGAAAGAAGTCTCATCCTTAACGTTCCATGAAACACAGTTTTGGATACCTCCCTTTGTAATGGTTAAATTATGAAGCTTTCTTTGAGAGTAGAGTCATGAAAAGACATTTGCCTACCAGGTAGTGCTCAGCATCTTCACAGGACATATGACAGCCATTATCATTAACTCAGATAGGTCTGCTGAAGAGTAGCTTCTGCTCTGAAAGATGTGCTCTTCTCAGTTTTCCTAAAGTTTTTTTTCTTATTACACACTAATAAGGAGTAAATCAGTTGCCAAGTTCCTTCTTGGACTGTACTTAGAGATGTCACTTTGTGACTCATTATGGTTCTTTTTTGTTTGATTTGGTTTGTTTTTTTAGCATAGGCAGACATCAGGAACCGAACCTGGGTTTCCAGCATGGCAGGCTAGAAATCTGCCACTAGGCCACCGTCGTACCGCCCACTTTGTGACTCATTATGTTTTTGAAATCCATTTAGTAAGGATTTAATGGGTGTGGCAATCAGAACTTTTAAAATTGAAAGAAAAAAGAGAATAGAATAGAATCGAAAATTAAGTATTAGAGAACACCATCCAAAATAAGTACTGTTTTGTGAAAAGTATGTCATAATATAAAATATATTCTTACTGTAGTCAATTAAAAAAAGAAGAGAAAAAATAAAGGCATTAATCTAAAACATATACTGAAACAATCTATAATATGTGCTTAAAAGTACTGTTCATCACAATTCGAGGTGCACACAGACACACACACATACACAGACCCACAAACACAGAGATATATAAAAAACACTATCAAATATAACTTCCATTGGAGGGAATGAAATTAACTTTTAATGAGTATCTACTGTGCTAGGGATGATGCTAGATGCGTTCATATATCTAGTGAAAGCAGTTATTCAAAAAGGATTATGCTGTAAGTACTTAAAAATCAGGCAGAGAGATTCAGAGAGTCTATGTAATTTATACAAGTCACAAATTTACCAATTTTCCAAGTCAAGATTTAAACCTGTGTCTGGTTCCCCTGCCATTGCTACTCGGGTATGACACCCACTGCATTTATTTATCTGCCAAGAGTTCTACATCCCTTTCATTCCCATTCTTTCCAGCACTGTAGTCAATTACTGCTTAAGCCATCAGAGCCACTAGGTTCACCTGGTTAGTTTTAATTCCTTCCCTCTCACAAGATTTTTTCCACAAAATTCTGGAATTTTTTTCTGGAATTTTTTCCAGAAAATTCACACTTGTTATCTTTATTCCTAAATCAGATATGATTTCTCAGTGTTAATATTTAACACAATAATTGCTTAAAAATCAAATACCACCATTAACTAATGAAATAAATACTAACATGCTTAGAAAATTTGCTGGCAGGTAATAAGTTAACGTAAAAAGTTAACTTCCTTATGATTCTCAGAGAGCAATCTTCTATATGTCATAATGTCAAGGAAAAAAATAAGTATATTTCTGTCTTTTCTAAGATAATCACAGGTAAATAAAAGGCCTTATTACTCCTTTTCAAATTTAGATAGAAATCTGATTTGGAAATAGGTTAAAAAAACATATTTTCTCTTGGCCAAGAAATATTGTCTTTATAATGGCTTCTCATTTTATGATTTAATATCCATATTTCGCGTTGGAGTTCTAATTAGTCTTTAATAAAGAAAGAGAAAAATCTGAATGGAGTTTGAAGGAAAACCCAAACGACAAGATTCACAATAAACTGCTAATTTCGCCTTCTCTAACTATCTGGGGTGTCATTCGTTGATTAGATTTTTACATTACCTCGTATCCACCATGCAACCCACAGGCCAGCACTTAAGAAGAAGACTGTTCCCTCAGGCAAATAAACAGACTGGATATGGATCCAAGACACAGCCCAGGTTTGCCTCAAACTGGTGGAAATGCTAATTGCAAATATGTTCAGTTTGCAACCTTTTTAAAAATTCCCTTATTTTCCCCCACATCGTTCAACATGACGTAAATACATTTCAGTATATCACCAAAAGACCTTTCTTATTGCCACATGGCTCTCTAACTTCATCAGTGACCTTTGTACATATTTTGCACCAACCTAACTGACTCATAATCTCGTCACACATCCTCACTCCATCACATGTCTGTCCACTTTTGTCTATATACTTTTGTATGATTATTTTCCATCCTTCAGTATTCATTTCATTTTTCAGGGAAAAATATCAAGACCGTTTTTTTAAAAAAAATGACTGACAAATAGTTTTCTTTTTGTTTTTTTTGTTTGGTTGGTTTTCTGTTTGTTTGTTTGTTTGTTTGTTTGCTTTAGAGCCTTCACAGAATATATCACACCGCATTGGCTTGCATATGTCCCTATCAAGTGAGAGGTTCCTTTAAGAATATAGTTTTTTAATCATTTATGCATAGGCAAAATGTAAATGGCACTTTAAAAATTGAGAAATAAGTAGTGAATTAGCAAGTTATCAGTAGCTCTGCCATGGGAAAATAATCTGCAATCCAAAACTATATCTTGTATTAATTCAATTCTCTGTGAGAGCCAGATTATAATGAAATCAATAGAGTACTTTTAGATGCATCATTAAAAAAAAATCATGTGCATCTGTCTCACTATATATACCTATACATATATATATATATACTTATATATACATATATATATACATGCAATCTGATTCAATTTTATCTAGACACAACTATAATCAAAGTGGTTTAATTATAAGAGCCATCACTATAGCTGGGCATATCAAGGTAATTACTTGGCTCTATGCTATTAAGGGAAAAGGAATCTGCATTAATCCAGAGAAATACCAGGAGTAGGAGAAAGGAGATCACCAGGTGGTGGTAATTAGAACCTAAGGCAAGCAATCACACACCCAATCAAATGTAGGCTGTCTTCTAACAACAGGAAAAACTGAATACAAGGCAAGACTGCCAAGCTCCCCATTTCAATACCCAACTTCGCCATTTTCCTGATTCATTCTATTTTCAAGTTCTAATTTATAGTTTAGTCAGATCTCTCATGTATAGAAAGAGCGTAAGTAAAGAACAATTTGAGCGTAACTTATATCCAAGAGAAATTCTTGCAAATTGAGTTTTAAAAATCCCTTCCTTTTGGCCCCCTAAATGTAGCTATTCATCATTGTTCTTGTCTTTGGAGATTTTTTTTTCCTCGCATCCTCCTTGGCCACTTCAGGGATCATATCAAGATATCACTTCAATGACCATACCATCTTTGCAGCTGAGCAGTTTTCTTTCTGCCTATTTCTTGCCCTTAAGTGGTATGGCACAAGGTAATTTTTCATCTCAAATATTCATAGTGTCTTTCACTCCAATCCACAGAGTCCGTGGCTACTCTGACTGATCTGTTCTCGCAAAAATTTAAACAGCTTCTTATCTCTTTAATTCAAATTAGCTACATGTGCTAACAGTCCTGTTTCTCATCCTTCATAGACATTATTCTCCCATTTGCTGTATTTCTTTATTAAACCATGAGTCACCTCTCAACCTTACTATAGATATCTTAAGCATATAAGAATTCATGGGAAAGCCACACAATTTTACCATTTTCCCTATGCACATTTTCAAATTAAAACATTTACTAGCTACCCCAACTTTAACAGGGCATTTAATATACTTAGCTTTGCTATATGTCAGATTCTCTGGGAAACAGACACAAAACCTCCTATATATCCAGGCAGGATTTTTGAGGAATACGCTAGGGAACAATGCCACTGAAGGTTAATGAAAGCAAGATTGGTTAACAAAAGATGAAATATAGTGCAGATGTAATACAGGTTTCATCCAATCCTATGAGGAGCTTTGGAATTGTGAAGATCCATTACAAATTCCTGTCTTGAGGCAAGGGGACCAGGGCTTTATACTACATGTGTTAAATTGTGGGCTGCCCACAGAGAGGGCGGTAACTTTGGGTGAGGCCATTCTCTTTAGCTAAGGACAAATCTAATAAAAAGGATGAGCCAGAAGCCAGAAGGATGAGTGCTTTGATCATGGAAGGGGAAATCTGTGGCACACCAAAAATCTGCTATGAAATTCTTTGGTAACTGGTATATTGGGTATACCCTTAATTGGCTCATTGAGGCAAGACTGAGTTTTAATTTGGCTTCTGTCTTCCAAAAGCTTGTAAAATTTTTCTTCTCACTATAGGGCTAACAAACAGTTTATATCTTCCAACACTGTGAGTCCCCACATTTCTGTCCTCTTTCAGGTACTTTTCATTAGTAAACCATTTTCTTTTCCCTAAACTCATCTCTCTCTTATAGTATCCAATACACATTACTTTATGTTCTATTTTCAAGTCTTTTCCCATCCTCCAAGTTTTTGTAACCAACACTTTTACCCAGTGTTTTATTAGAGTGTAGCATGTTTAGCTATCCTTCTAGCCTCACTAAACATTACCTCACAACAACCACCTATGCCTTAAATCAGTGCTACTTATTTTATACTTTTAAAACATGGCAGCATCTCTCTTCTGCTACCAGTTTCTATGTTGGTAAGGATAGGTTAGGTCATGTTGCAATAACAAACAACCCCAAATTTTCACATGATATAAAGTTATCTTTAGTTAATTTGTCTCCTTCCAACCCAAGGAAGCTATCTCTGTCAGGATATCCTATTTTGCATCAGTAAATTAAACTTGGCTAATTTAAACTTGGTTACTTAAAACAAAAAATGTTTATCAGTCATGGTATATGTCCATTTTGAAGCAACATGGGTGTTGTTCTTGTGCTAACAATGAATCAGGGATGAAGTTAATGGAAAATTCGTTTAGCACGTGCTTCCATCTTCATTGTAGTAAAGAAGGAATATGCAACATTGCTCACTGGCTCTCAGAGCTTTTATTCTTAAGGACAGCTCATACTTTATTACGTATAGCAAATCACATGGCTCTGCCTAACTTCAAAGATGACAGAGAAGACAATCCTACCACATTTCTGAAATACAGGCAGCTGGAAATATTTAGAGAACAGCATGAATGATTAGCTCAGATACTGTCTACTATGTATGTTTGCCATTCTTTCTCTCCTATGTTAAGTTCATGAAATAGAACTCAGTAAACATAAAACTATGGTTGAAAAATGATAATTTGTTATGTTTAGTTCAGAGTAGAACTTTTAAAAAGTGTTATTTGTAAATTTGGTAAATGGTATAATAGTTAATGTATATAACTGATGTGGTTAGTTGTTGCTAAGTGAGCAGTAAACCTAGGAATATGTTTTGGCAGGCTCTCAAAATCCCCCAGTTCACAGCTCAATTAAGTAACTCACCACAATATACTCTAATTACTGTATTCTTAGCGAATATAATAAATGAAAGTAATTACAAATATAAAATCATACTCAATTAGAATTACTAGATATACTTAGGTATACATAAATGAGAAAATGGAATCAGAAAGAAAAGAACATAGAGCTAGAGGAAAACTCTCCAAATCAGGCAAAACCACAACATCTGAGCTTATAGGCTGGGGAGCCCCTGGGTAAGCTGGGCAGTGTCCCGATTGGTCACATGGTCCCAGGCAGAGCGTCCTCTCCGGGTGAAACTTCAAACCAGCTGGTCACCAAGGCTCCCTTATATAGTGCAAAGAAAACAGGCCACGTGCACACACACGCACACACATGTTTTAAAATACCCAGTGTTTTACTTCAGTTCTCGGGAAAGGGGTCAGTTCTCCGAAGAAATGAACAAATGGTGCCTTACAAGGGCGCCACGCAGATCTTCAAGGGAGGGGAAGTTACGTGGAGACCCGTGAACTCGCTGTTTCTGGTCAGGATCTTATTTTGTCTTAATTTCCAAGGACTTCTAGCTCCAGACGGTCTCTTCCCAGCGATTTATTACAGGTTTGATATTATGTTCTCAAGCACACATAGAGAGACGAGTTAAACTTAGGTCAGGGTTTCCTGTGATTACAAAGGGAAACAAGATGGGGTCTCTCAGCAATACACCAAGCAGACAATTCTCACTCAAAACTTTCCACATCAGAATAGTATTTGGAATATTCTCAAATATAATATTATATTATTAAATTAACTAGGGATCTTTCATCTCAAAATTTAATTTCAAGAAAATAATATGCAGGCCATATTTTTGTTCCTTCTTAAAGTGAATTTTCCCTAACTTCATTTGCACATATAATAAACTACCATATTATTCAGGGAGTGAAGGATTCAAAAAATACTCTTGGAAAGATTTCTTCTATTGTGGCATGGGATAAATTCATTCCTAAATGGGAGACATGTTCTCTTTTCATTAAGTCTCACTAGACAAAATATCATTACTGTTTAATCATTTGTTTGTTCCGCAAATATCATATAATTAGTTTTACGTGTCATACACACAAAGAATAAACACTGTTAAGAAAAACAGAAAATAAGCCAAAAATTACCAATTGATGTGAGAAATATTATGATGAGATCTAAATTGCTTACTTACTTACCTAGACTTGAAAGACCTGACTGAAATAGTTTGTTGTTAAAATTAGAATTTAAAACTGAGTCAAAAATGTTGGAGAAAATTCCATTTACAACCTTCCTTTTCATGGTTATCAAAGCTTTATCATGTTCAACATCTGCTCTGAGGTCACCTAATTGTCATAGCTGAAAACTAGCTCTCCTAAGGCTCCTCCTTCCCTTAATCCCTCTCAAGTAGTTTCTGTATATATTCCTACCTCTCATGACTCCTGGTATTGTAATATTGAGTTAGTGTTCTCCAACACACACCCCTGACATTACCAATTCTAGTCCTTCACCAGTCTCTTACCCTGATAAGATCTCTGCTCTTCTTTGATCAATGCCATTTGGATATGTCTTCATCTCTACTTCCTAATTACTGTTATCTGTTGACTTTCTAGTTATTATCTTTAATGAACCAAGTTCTGAATTTTCTTTTCCCTCTCATGATCTGGCACCAGTGTGAATGATATGCATAGCATACAATGCGGATTATCCATCCACAGTTTTAGCCTCTCAGTTGAATTCCTCTTCTTCATGCCACCAAAACCCTCAGAACTATCTCCAGAATTGAACTATACATCTGTAATAAAAACAAAATAAAAAGTATAAAAATGGTATTTTCTAACTTCGCACTAGCAAAAAGAGGAGATTATCAACTGCACTGAGCACATCCTACATCAGTTAGAAAAGAGGAACTTTCTCTCCCTTAATAAAAATGCAGATTTGTTAATGTACTATTGTTGCCTATAATAAAATTCAAATTCAAATACCCACAGCTGTGCATATACACAAACACATACCCTCTTATTGCTTTTTCTCCATTTAGTACACAAAACACCAAATCTGCCTCTATGCTTTTATACATATCATGATGATTAAACTATTCTTTAGCCAATGTCATCCTTATTACCAAGGATATTACCATTCTCAATCTCATTTTGACTCATGATTACACTTAATATTATTTGCCATTCTTATATTTTGATAAACTATGTATTCTTGAGTTCTTGCAATATCATATTCTACTACTTTTCCTTCCACATTCTTAATCTAGTTTGTATTGTCTACCTCTGTTTAACTATTAAATATTGGAATGATCCAATAATTAATTCTAAAGACTTTTTGCTCCTTCCCCATATGCTTCTAAAGAAAATGCCAAATTATGCCTGAACTTCACTTCCTCCTTATATTAAACTTGTTAATAATTTTTTATATTTGTCTAGAAATGCCCTCTGAAAAGTTCAAATTTATAGATATAACTTTTTTCTTAATATATCTATGAGGGCATTTCAAAATCCTTTTGTTTATTATTCTACTCGCAAACAACATTGGTTCTTTTCTAGAGTTCTTTGTATCACTGAATTGTAACACTATGTATGCAGCTATGTTTAGCTGAGAATTTAGTTCCACCTTTACGCCTATGTTATTTCTCACTGTAAAATTTGCGTTCTCTGTCTTCTTCCTCTGACCAACTTCTTCATCTCTCCATATTTAAGGCACAAAATATCCTGAATAAGACACAGTCCGTGAGACCTTTCCATGTAATATTTTATCAGCCTGGCATGATGACATCCACCTTCTTGTCCAGCTCCTCATGCCATTTAAAAAATCTTTACAAAGTCATGGTAGAAAACTCACCTGCCATATGGCATACTTGGGTTCGATTCCCAGTTCTTGTACCTCCAAAAAAAAGAAAAAATATTTTCAAAGTCAATATCATTCATTATTTCAAAGTAGTTTCCTCTTACTTCACCCCAAACTTTCTCTATTATTCTCTTTGCAAGCCATATATGATTCTTGGATCAAATAAAAAATTACATATTAACTATATGCTTAATGGATTACTTTCAAACCACTATGTAAGAATCAGGTCGCAGCTACTGAATTTTACTAAAAACTGTATTCTTATTATCCTTTACATACTTGAAACATACTAAACACTGGAATGAATTAAAGAAAACTCTGGAGCAAAAAATATATATATACAACATGGTGTAGAAGCTAAAAGTATTAAAATATGGCTAGAGTACTGGTTTTGAGAAGATTGGATGCCACTGGAGTAAACCAAGAAGCAGGATATGAAGAGGTTTCTATATCATATTAAGAAGTTGGATTCTATTCTGATAGGAATGGAGAATTCTGCAAATAATTTAAATGCAGGCACTTCCTAAGAAGAATAGCATTCTAAAAAGTTCAAGCTGTAAGATAGGGAAAAAATAACTTAATAAATCATTATAATGTTCCAGGTAATAGATAATCATGTCCTGGAAATGCCTACATTTGTAAGTTTTAAAATAATGCAATCCTTCAACTGTCTTATGTAAATGATCAGGGATGGAGTTAAAAGTAAGAATATGGTTTACAAATCATAATGTAATAAATCTGTCTATAATATAGTCATAGAAATGAAGAATTAGCATTGCAAATCCTAGGCATCAATAGATCAGTTTAAAAGAGTGTCATGAACGAAAGTCATCACAGAAAGGCATGAGTGAATGAGGGCATATGCCATTTGACACAGGCACATGTGGAAGCCCATTGTCTATCTTTTTAATACTGTGGTTCACTGCGGTGTGAGGCAGTGAGTCTAGGTGTGTATAACTACTTTACAGACCCACATTTCCCCTTAAGTGGAACTTTCCAAGATGTAAACTGATCTTAGTCATACATATAAGCTATATTTGTGAATCTATGTAAAAAATAATGCTAACATTGTAATCACAATCTATGTGAAAATGTGGTCCTCATCAATTGAATCAGATATCAGAGGTGATTTAGAGGAGAGCACAAGCAGGACCCCTATATCACAATCAATATTTCAGTGCTTAAAAGTTTGCCAGAATTGTATTATCGTCCAGGAAGACTGATCAGCTCTATAACTTCTTGGGATTCCGGGAAGCCTGGGAAGGAAATTTGGTGAATATAACATTGAGATGTGCTAGCCAGTGATTGGTAATATGCTGTTGAATGTAAGAAATTCCCCTTGAGGAATTCTGTACTACCTCATCTATACTGTTTAGAGAGGTATGCATTGATGTTTTCTACATTGTTTAATTAGTTGCACAGGCTGGTTTTAAGCTACCCAACACATGCCTTTTAATAAACTAAGACACATAAATATATATATATAAGTTTTTAATTGTGTGAAAGAAAAAAATATATATCCTCTACTGCTGAAAAAATACCCTGGATATGTGCCAATACATAGGTACACACACACACACATATATAGGTGCAAATTTTGTAATATATACACATTTTAATAATTTAAGCTTCTATGTACTTATATTAAAAAATAATCGAGGGTTAACAAAAGATTTATGCACAGTCATATTCTCTCTATATTTATATATGGAATAAGCCATCATATAAAGTAATGACATTCAAGTTTAACGACATAGGAAATTTCCAAAGTAAATGAAAAATTGGGAAGAGCAGAACAAAGTTAGCTATTTGCCTATTTAGAATGTTTATGTATTCCATTTAAATAATATGATTAATTATTTTAAAATATTTGTAATAATTGTGTCTGGTGTAGGAGCTATGCTATCATTATTATTTTTTTTTGACATGAGCAGGCACCAGGAATTGAACCCAGGTCTCTGGCATGGCAGGCGAGAACTCTGCCACTGAGCTAACATTGCATTACCCAGGATGATGTCATTTTATTTTCTTCTCTGTAAATTTCTGTTTTAAAAACTATGTACTCTATTTATATTTATTACATATTGAAAGTTAACATTTAAAACATACGAAGGAAAAGATAATTTTACAGTGTTTTTCTTTAAATGTTACTATAAAGAGAAAAGATATAGCTTCCAATATTTATATTGAGGTGAATCATCTTTAGAGACATTTCATTTTCCAAAGTGTCTTTAAAAATCTTCAGCACTGGGTGTGTAAGGGTAGTTCAGTGGTAGAATTCTCACTTGCCATGCAGGAGACCCAGGTTCGATTCCAAGCCCATGCACTTCCCCAAAACAAACAAAGAAACAAAGAAAAAAAATAAACGAACAAAATTCAGCAAATGGTGCTGCAATAACGGGATACTCTCATGGAAAAAGAATGAAATGTGCCCCAGAAATATAGAATACAAAAAAACCTACTTCAGCCCTATTGAAAAGTTTAATTATAATGAAAGTTAAGAAAAAGAAATTTTGGAAAGAAAAAAAGGAAATTTATAATATTATTGATTTCATCTGTATTTACAATAATATAATATAAA
>PVIY010031485.1:0-29895 GCA_004026745.1 Myrmecophaga tridactyla | reverse complement strand
CAATGAAAGGGATCAGTAAGGGGTATGGCCTGTAAAATTTTTTTTTCTGTTTGTTATATTTTTCTGTTGTCTTTTTATTTCTTTTTCTGAATTGATGCTAATGTTCTGGGAAATGATCATGATGATGAATATGCAACTATGTGATGATATTGTGAATTGCTGAGTGTATGTGTTGGGAATGTTTGTGTTTCTTGTAATTCTTTTTTAATTAATAAAATATTTTTAAAAAAATCATACAACTCAACAAGAAAAGAACAAACAACCCAATTATAAAATGGGCTAAATATACGAATAGCATTTTTCTGAAGAGCAAATACAGCCTCTCCAGAACATCAGATATTTCTGTTTCTGTACCCCATATTAGTGACAGAACCTGCCAATATGAAAAATTTAGCATTGCCATAGCCCAAACACTCCTAAAGAGAGGAATAGAAAGATCAAAGGTGATTGTGGAGTTATATAGTGAAGATAGGATTTAACAAATGAGTAAAGAATGCTGAATCATTAAATTGATATCTTTTTTAGTCTCCAGTATTTTAGAGCAGCTAGAAGTAAAAACCCCAAATTGTGGAATTGTAACCCATATCAAAGTCTGAAATACATTCTACAACTAACTGTTGTGCTGTGCTTTGAAATTTATAGCTTTTTTGTATGTATGTTATTTTTCACAAAAAAAGAAGGAAAAAAAGTCAATTGTGATGATAAAGAAGTATTTAAGCCTTCTAGCCTCCTATATTCTGGAGCAGCTAGAAGGAAAAATCTGAGAGGATCATATGGTAGCCCATGACAAACTCTGGGATCTGTCCTGTAACCACTTGTTGAAGAGTGCTTTGAAAACCATTGCTTTTTTATTTCTTTGCTTTGTATACATGTTACACTATATAGTAAAAAAAAAAAAAAAGTTAAAATACATAAGTAATAGAGGAACAAATGTTAAAAAAAAATTATAAGGGAAAACATACCTATTTCACCCTATGGACTATGGCTAACAGTATCTTTCATTAACAGTTAACAAATGTACCACACCAATAGTGTCGGTCGGTGGGTGGGGATAGGCGGAGGGATAAGTGCTTTGGGAGGATTTGGGTTTTGTTTTTTATTTTTATTTCCTTTCTGAAGTAATGAAAATGTTCCAAAATTGATCATGGGGATGTATGTACAACTACGTGATGGTACTGTGAGCCAGTGATTGTATACTTCAGATGGTCTGTATGGTGTGTGAGTGTATTTCAATAAAACTGTAATAAAAAAATAAAAAAAGGAAAACCAGGGAGATCTTATAGATTCACTGCAGACTTTTGAAATCTCAATAAACCTACTCCAAAAATGGAAGGAACTCAAAAAAAAAGGAAAGAAGTTAGAGAAGCGGGGTCCAGGTTTTCAGGCTTTGTAGCCCTGGAAGGAATCTGAATTTTACAATAGGCTCAATAGGAAAGCACTGAAGTGGTTTGATGCAAGGAGTGACATTCCCTCAATTAGTCTTTTGAAAGACTGCTCTGGTAACTGCTGCAGAGAGATAAGAGTAGAAGTGTGCAGACCAATTAAGGACAGTAAAGCATGTGATGGCAGCTTCAACCAGGTTGGTGGCAGTGGAGATACAAGTGAGTGAAGTTGAAAGTGATTTGTAGGTAGAACTACTGTAGGTAGGGGATTAGAGAAAAGTGTGGGTTTGGGGTGTGAGCATAGATGGGTATTTGGGGAAGTTATACTTAACTTAGATGGAGGATTCAGAAAGCCCTAGGCTTTGGAGAGGGAATCAAGAGCTTGGGGTTGGACAGTTTCCATTTGAGGTGCCACTTGGACAACCAAGCAAAAACAGATGTGAGTCTAGGGCTCAGAACACAGGTCAGGCTAGAGATAACAGATTTGAAAGGCATCTGGATGTAGAAAGTACTGAAAGCAGTGGGACTTTATCAGGCAACCTGAGGAAGACTGATGGACAGGAAATAAAGGAGGGCCCAAATTTGAATGGGTGTTAAAGAAGAAGCCAGCAACAAGGATTTTACCTGCCACAGAAGGAAGTGGAAAATAAGAATGTGGTGTCCCTGAAGCCAGGAGAGAGACACATTTCAGGAAGGAGGAAGAGTGGTCAATTATGCCACATGCTATCGAAAAGGTGGAATAAGGTGGTAACGGGAAAAATCCACCAAATTTGGCAGTGGTGAAAACCTTGGCAATACCTGTTCTAGTGGAGTGGTGAAGACAGAAGCCTGTTTGGAGTGGGTGGAGGCACAAACTCTCAGGATGTCCAGAAGTAGGGGAGATGACTTTTTTTTTTTTTTTGATGTTTTGCTGTGAAGAAAATAAGATGAGTGGATGGAAACAGAACAATGATGTGAGGTTGAGAAGTTTGTTTTTGTTTGCACATGGTGGTGTTTTTAAGATGGGAGATACTAGAGCATAATGAAATGCTGATGAGAATGATCCAGGAGAGAAAGTGAGAGAGAGAGAGAGACAGAGAGAAACTGATGATCAGGAAAGAGGGAAAGGCTACGGGAGCCAAATCCTGAGCGCGTGTCAGAATCCAGTCAAGCCCAGAGATGAATCAGGATACTCCTTCCATTGGAACAGTAAGGGAGATAGAGAAGAGAACAGTAGATCCGTAGTGTTTGGGGTGTAAAGATTAGGGAATGTCCATCTTAATGCTTCTGTTTCTGTTTTTTTTTTTTTTTTTTTAGTTAAGTATTATCTTATATTATGGATGAGAAAAACTGAGGGCTTGGAGAGATCAGCTCACTAGACCAAGGTTGGACACCTGGTAAGTGGGTGAACTGGACTTTGTGACTCCAGGGCCTCTCTGAGGTCATCTCTTTTTTGCTACTGTCCCTTCCCCTCCATGGTATGTAACTCCAATGCCCCAGATTCTTGGTGTCTCCGATGTGTTGAAAGTTTCCCTAATTAACCAATCACCACGTGCGGTGAAGCTTTCCAGCACAAATAAGCCTGTTTGTAGGTTTAAGCCAGTCAGGCCACAGGGTGGAGACAGTAAATGCCATGGATTCTGGAATTTTCTTTTCACATACTCGTCCATATTTCCAGTTGTTGCTTCCTTTCACAGTAGCATGAGCTGCTGTGGCAGAAGAGAAGAAACTTGCTTGTCTGTCCCCAGTTGCTGATGAGCAGGCTGAGGGCTCTGCAGAGCAGGTGGACAGAGGCCAGAAGATTCGGGCAGCCCCTTGAGAGGGGAGGGCCATGGAACAGTCAGACTGCTCAGGCTGGACAGCCTCCAGCCCCCTCCCTTATTATGGAAAGTTGGCTGCTGGGGCCCGTCTGACTGGAGGGGAATCTCCTAAGTTTCCCAACCCAGAGGCAAGTCTTCCATCTCTATTTGGTCAAACAGCATCAGAAACCTTCACTGCAGGTTATCCTGGAGCCCAGTATGTGAGCTCTGTGAATGCAAGGGTCTCTGAGCTGCCCTTTCACCACTGTGTCCTAGAATAGATGCCCGAAGATGTGTCTAATATTAAACTCACTTCCCCACTCAGCATGAGTAATTGGGAAATTGCCCCACCTTACTCATGAACTTTTACTCCAAACTTTTCCTTTGGACTTTTAGCTCCTTTTAGCACTGTTGACTTGCTCAAACAGTGGAAGCCTTGCTAGATGAATTTTGTCTCTGTGCTCTTTAGGGGCACATGGGTTCTGTTTCTGGCCTTACACAGGATTCTTGCACACATTTTGCATCTAAGTTGCTAGCCACTCTCTTTCATTGAGATTTTTTTTTAAGGGGAAATTGTCAAATTTCTCTGATAGAAATTGCCCTTGCTAAAGGCTGAGGCTGCTAGGTTCCTCCCCTCCCCCCAGTTCTATGCAGGCTCCCTGCTTTGCAAACGGCTTATTAAAATTGGCAGGGGTGAATAATGGGAACAGCACAAGTGCCCTGCCGCTGCCGCCGCCGCCGCCGCCGGGGTAGTTAAGCCCCACGGACTGAATGGGACACATGTTCAGCATATGTGAAAACCAGTCGGATCACATTCTGCGTTAGGCAACGTGTGCAGACACAGAGGGACTCTCCTTTCTGAGTCTCTTGTTTCCCACACCCACTGATACTGCCCTCCCCCCACCCAGCTGCACCCACTGCCAGCTTCTCAGCCCCACCCGCTCTGAGATGTCCCTGGGCCCTGCATTAGGGAGCAATGCCAGGGCTGCCCCGGAACTACCAAGTTCTGCTGATCATTTCTTCAGGTGTCTATCAAACCTGTTCACTTCTCTCCCCTCCTCATCCTGCTTCCCAGGCAGGGCTGCAGCCTTCCCTTACCAGGATGCCTGCAGCAGCCTCTTAATTGCCTCCTGCCTTCGTGGCAAGTATCGGTCTCTACTGGCCTATCCACTTTTCCTCCACTTTGTGCAAGAAGAGGAAAAGGAAGAATGATTTTTCTCAATCACGAGTCTTATGTGATTTCTGCTGCTTAATCTTTCAGAGGCTTCCTTTTGCTCTCAGGTCTAAACTACTTAATGTGCCTAGAGCAGGGCTTCTCAAACTTTGAGTGCATCAGACCGCCCAGGGATCTTGTTAAAATGCAGGTTCTGATTCAGCAGATTCAATCGGGCTTGAAACTCTGCATTTCTAACAAGCTCCCAGGTGCTGCTCATCTGTGCACTATCCTTGGAGTAGCAAAGGACTAAAGGACTCTGGTTTGTCCCCCTAGCCTCATCTTTGGCCACCTCCCCAGATGTGTTCCAGCACGCCGAACTTGTTTCAGTTCTCCAAATGCTTCATGCTCTAGCTCACCACTGGGCCTTTGCACCTGCTGTTCTCTCTCCCCGGAACATTCTCACACCCTGGCCTGGCTGGCTCCTACTTATTCTTTAGTTCAGTTGGAGTGTAGATGCCACTTTCTCTAGGAAAGCCTTCTCTAATTCTCTAAGCCCAGGAAGCAAAGAGTCGAGCATATTTGTAGCCTGGCAATGTTGTGAGGACTAGGATGGTAACAATCTTTTATACTAGGTGACAAGATCAAAGAGTGAACGAGCTAGACTACAGGGCAGCAGCCAGGGGTTGAGGGGGGCTGTCTCTCCCTTCTATAGGACTTCTGTGAAGAAGGATTTTGGTCATCTGGGAGTCAGAGCTGAACCAGGCCGACCTGAGCTCGGTCTAAAGAGTACCATGTACTCATGGTTCTTTGGCTCCCTGCTATTCCATTCCTGGCTAAGTAGAACGGGTCACAGAGGTAAGGACACTTGTTCACTAAGCTCCTTGGACAAGCTCAGTCATACTACTCCATGCATTCTCAGGCCAACCAGAACTAATGCCAGAGGGAGCAAGGCCATTGAAAGTAAGAAAACTTTTTGTAGAAAGTTCTTTTCCAACCACAAGATGATCAGTTTGAGAGAGAATCATGGAGACAAGTCTCTATTATAGAAATTTTATTTCAGGGCATTGTTCTTTCCTCACTTCCTTAAGGAAATCATTTCCTATGGTTTGTTCTTTCTTTTTCTTTTATTTTTTTGCCTCATTCTTGGCTTATGTGCCCATTTGGCCCTTTTACATCAGGTTGGATTATAAAATTATTTTCTGTGCAGATCGGAAGGCGGATATCCCCTGGCTAGAGAAATCGTGGATTTGGCTGGAATGCCTACCAGCCTACCTACACCAGACTCAGCTGGGAATGGAATCTGAAGCATGTGGCATTGCATTCTCATGATGCTGTGGTCAGACCTATTTAGTCGTGTGATCTCTGCTTGGATAGGAGCAGTGCCAGCTAGGTTTGGAAAAAAGAGAACAGCATTAGTTATGGAGCAAATAAGTTTAGTAGTTGGGTAACAGAGCCAGGGAAATGTTGAAAAGCATGCTATGTAGGAAGGGATCTAATGTCACTGCAGTTTGCTACAATGGAAAAGTCTCTCTTGCCTTGGACTTTAAAAGACACCAAACACTTCTTTTGTGGACTTTATTTCCTCTTTCTCTCAAAGGAGACGTCCAAATGAACATATCCTACTCTCCTTCTACACTCATGCCCTCCTAGGGCGTTTTGAATTTGTTTTGCAATATCATTGTAACAGATATTGGGCAGTTGGCCTGTTTAAAACAGATAACAACTTTGATTTATTCCTGTATGTTCCATAATTCACAGCTACTGTAGGAACAAAGGAAGCAGGAAATTTTGAGAAATAAATTATTTTCTTCTCCACAATATAAAGTCATACTCTTTCCCTTAAGGGAAACTTACAGAAATGGATTCGATAAATTAAGGAAGAATAGAATACACATGAAAGGGGAAAAGGAGTTAAGCAGAGGCAGTTAAATTATCTTGTCTTTTTAATCTGCTTGAATTGACTTTTAGCCAGTATTTACAAGGTCTGAAAATAAATTGCGCTGTTTGCAAATTACGTTTTCACATTGCCACTATCTTTCTTTTTCTGCCCTCTGGTGGACAGAGCTCTGAACAGAAAATTCAACAGAATTGCTTGCTAGAAAAAAGCAATGAGGTGCAATAAGGAACAATAAGCCCTTTTATGCATCGAGGGGCCACCATATTCTTTACCTTATATCTTCCTGATAATCCTATAAACAAAATAGTACTATTGTCATTTAAAAATCAAATTCATAATTCCAAAACATGGAACTGATACATACATCACTCCACTCCACTGGGAAGATGTATTTCCATGCACCACTAACTGAATTTATCCTAGGAACACAAGATGGTTTGTAATTCTTCACTTTCCATAGATTGTATTGCAAAAACATTAGTTATTGTTGTTTCTTCAGTTTCCAAACATGGAAATACATTGCATAATTTAAGGGTCTGCCACCTGGTTATCCTCCAGCTTCCTGACCTCACCTTTTCTCCCGAATCTCAAGGTTCCTCAGCTCACATTGTCCCTGGATGCCTCTGGAGCTCCACTCTCTCCGCTCCTCTGTTTCCAGATCTATACTTTACTCCCTATTTCTTCTCACCCCCTCCTCAAACACAAGACTGTTGAATTTAGCAAATGTTTTCTATAGGCTGACACGGATGGATAAAGTACAGGTCTTAGAAGGTCGCCTGTGCCTGTTAGCTAGACTCGGAAACCTCATGATTCATGGGGCATTGAGTACAAGGGAGGGTTGTGCCTCGGCACTAGGAAATAATTAGCACTAGATGAAACACGACTCTCCTTCCCCTTAACAAATCTTAAAAGTTGTATCCAAAAATATCAAATTGTTTCCAAATAACTTATGCCAAAATGGTAAAATTTACAATGTCTGGCAGCCCTCCAAAAAAAAATTGCCAGGTATGCAAAGAAGCAGGAAAATATGACTCATAAAGAGAAGAAAACTCAATCACTTAAAATTGACCCAGAACTGTCACTGAAGATAGAATTAGCAGCCAAGTACATTAAAAGTTACTATAACTGGGGCGGTCACCAGTGGTACAGTGGCAGAATTCTTGCCTGCTGTGCCAGAGACCTGGGTTCGATTCCTGGAGCCTGCCTATGTAAAAGAAAAAAAAAAGTTACTATAACTGTATTTTTAGCGTTGCCAGATTTAGCAAATAACAATACAGGAAGCTTAGTTAAATTATCATTTCAGATTAACAATAAGTGTAACTTCTTTATTTTAATATGCAACTTTTTCATAGCACGTACTTAAACTAAAAAATCATATGTCATTTATCTGAAATTCAAATTTAATTAGGCATATTTTATCTATAACCCCATGTTTTCCATGTGTTCAAATAGTAAGGTAGAGGTATGGAAGGTATTTTAAAAAAAGCCAAATCAAACTTCTAGGGAGGATAACTATAACATATAAAATTAAAATAACACTAAATGGGGTTAATGGCAGATTAGATGTTATAGAAGAAAATAGAAGTGAATTGGAAAATATAGCAATAGAAACTATCCAAAATGAAAGAGAGAGTGAGAAAAGATTAAACAAATAAAGAGAGCATCAGTGAATTTTGGGACAACTTCAAGTGGCTTAATGCATGCATAATTGGGGTCTCCAAAGGAAGAAATAAAGAATATTGTAGCAGAAACTAATGAAATAGAAAGCAGACAAAAGAAACAATTAGTAAAGCCAAGTGTTCATTTTTTGAAAATTGATAAATTCTGAGAGAAAAATGACAAAAGAAAAAGAGAAGAAGTTATCCATATCAGGAGTAAAAGTAGGGATATATCTTATGGTTATTTTTTTTAACTTTTTTATTGTATAATATAACCTATATACAAAGCAAAGAAAGAAAAAAGCAATAGGTTTCAAAGTGCTCTTCAACAAGAATATCTTACAGTTATTCAAAGTATAAAAGGAAAGATTATAAACTAGATAAATGAAATTAAATGGACAAATTCTTTAATAATGCAATTTATAAAAGTGGACATGCAAAAAGTAGAACATCTATGTAGCCCTGTATCTTTTTTACTTTTATCTTTCTAATTTTACTTTTCTATCTGATTTTTCATTAAAAATCTCCCCATGAAGAAACTCAAGGGACAGACAACGTCAGTGGTGAATTCTATCAAATATTTAAGGAAGAAATACTTCCATAGATTCAGAAGAAAAGGTGAGGTCAGGAAGCTGGAGGATAACCAGGTGGCAGACCCTTAAATTAACATTGAAATACTTCCAATGTTATGCAAACTTTTTCAGGAAATAGAGGAGGAATGAAGGGACTATTTCCCAACTTGTTTTATGAGACAGAGCAATATCCTTCATTAACATAGACTTCTTGCTAAACAAAAAAAATTGCAAAAAAATTCTTTACCAAAATATCAGCAAATTAAATTCAGCTAAATATAGAAAGGATAATGCAGAGCTTATTCCAGGAATGCAGGTTTAGTTTACTATTCTATGTAATTCATCACATTAATAGAAGAAAAGGAGAAAATCTATATGATCATCTTGATATATGTAGAAAAAGCATTTGGAAAAAATTGATACCCATTCCTGATTAACACAAAACAAAACAACTCTCAGCCACAGAGGGGAACTTCCTCAATCTGACAAAAGGCATCTAGATATGAGAATCTACCTTTTTTTAATTGATAAAACAACATACAAACACAAACATTCTTAACATATAAACATTCCATACTTGGTATACAATCAATGAATCACAATATCATCACATAGTTGTGTATTCATCATTTAACATGGTACTTCATGGCCAAATGCTCTATGGTTTCCCCTAAAATCAGAAACAAGGCAAGGATGCCTGGCTCTCAACATCTATACAACATTTTACTGGAGGTACTAGCTGATAGAATAAGGTAAGAAGAAGAAACTAAAGACATAAAGATTGGAGAAGTATAATTTTCTCTTGTAACAGATTACATGAACGTCTCTGTAGATTTTCCCAGGAATCTCCAAAAAGTTACTTGAACTAAAAAGCAAATTTAGCAAGTTTTTAGGATACAAGGTCAATAAGCAAAATTTACATATATTTCTATATATTTGCAAGACAACTAGAAAGAGATGTTTGAAAAACAGTATCATTTACAGTAATATAAAAAAACATAAAATACCTAGGTAAAAATTTAATGAGAGGCATGTAAAACCTGTTCACTGAGATCTACAAAATGTTGCTGAGCTAAATTAAAGAAAACCTAAATAAGTGGAGAGATAGATTAGAAGTCTCAATATTCCTAACAGATGCCCATTGTTTACTAAATTGATTTACAGATTTAATGAAATATTCAACAAAATCTCAGTAGATTTTCTCTGGAAATTGACAAGCTGATTCTAAAATTTACATAGAAATACAAAGATCTAGAATAGTTGAGACAACTTGAAAACATAGCCACAAAAAGGCTTGATAGGAATGTTTATAAAAGCTTTATTTATAATAGGCCCAAACTGAAAACAATTGAAATGTTTCTCAACAGAATAATAGCTAACCTAATTGTGATACATTCATATAATGGAACACTGCTCAGCAATAAAAAGAATGAGCTACTGCTGCATACATAGATGATAAATTAAAGGATGCCTACTGTCACCCCACTCACTATATGAAGTTACAGAACACATAAATCTAATTTACAGTGATAAAAATCAGAACAGTGGCTACTTGTGGGATGTGGAAAATGATTGGAAGGAGACACAAAGAAACTTTTTGGGCTGATGTACATATACTCTATCTTGATTGGCGTGTTGGTTGCACGTGTGTTTTTGAAAACTCATGCACTGTACCGTAAGAGTTGTGCATTTCACAGTGCATAAATTTTACTTCAAAAATTAATAAATAGGGCGGGCCACGGTGGCTCAGCAGGTAAGAACGCTTGCCTGCTGTGCCCGAGGACCCAGGTTCGATTCCTGGTGCCTGCCCATGTAAAAATAAAAAAAAAAATAAATAAAAAACTCTCAAAAAAATTAATAAATAAACCATTGCAAAAACATGTATTGCTCATAAAAATTTTAAAAAAACTTTATAAAAATAGAGGTAAGGCATGACTTATGTTGAAAATACACAAGAAGCAGCCATAGATTGAAACACATAGTAAAGGATGTGCTTCTCCAATATATAAGGAACTCCTGAAAAAACAGTTGCTGGGGAAATCACACATACAAGGCTCAGTGGTCATCCCAGCCCTTTGCCTACCCTCCCCAGACCCCCCCCCCCCCCCCTTCTAGTGTAGTGATCATGTTTCAGTCTGTTTCCATTCCACAGTCTGGGGGAGATGTTAAGTCTGTTGAAAAGTCCAGACCAGACCTTAAACCCTGAAACTGGGAACAAGTAGCCCCAGATTGAAAGCAGGAATTCTCAGTGGCAGGGTCCCCACCCCCTAGGCTAGATAAATACAAACAGCATAGGCTTGGCTCTTTTCTCTGATGTGAAGTAGAGCTTGTGAAATGGCCATCTACCAACTCTGACCTAAGCAGGTTTTGGCCACCTGGGAGTCTGGCCATGATGGGGTGTTCTAGTTTGCTACCTTCTGGGAATGCAATATACCAGAAACAGAATGGCTTTTTCTTCCTTTCTTTCTTTCTTTTTGGCATGGGCAGGTACCAGGAATCGAACCTGGGTCTCTGGCATGGCAGGTGAGAACTCTGCCTGCTGAGCTACCGTAGCCTGCCCAGAATGGCTTTTTAAAAGGGGAAATGTATTAAGCTGCAAGTTTACAGCTCTAAGGCCATGGAAATGTTCAAATTAAAGCAAGTCTATAAAAATGTTCAAATTAAGGCACCAACAAGAGGTTACCTTCATTCAAGAAAGACCAATGAAGTTCAGGGTTTCTCTCTCAACTGGAAAAGCACATGGCGAACATGGTGACATCTGCTAACTTTCTCTCCAGGCTTCTTGTTTCATGAAGCTCCCCCAGGGGCATTTTCCTTCTTTATCTCCAAGGGCACTGGTTGGAGGACTCTGTCTTGGTGGCTCTTTCTAAAAATGCTTCCTCTTTTAAAGGATGCCGGAAGGATTAGCAAACTAATCAAGACCTACCTGGAATGGGTGGAGTCACATCTCCCTCTAATGAAAAGTTAATACCCACAGTTGGGTGAGACACATCTCTGTGGAGACAGTCTAATCAAGTTTTAAACATACAGTACTGAATAGGGTTTAAAAGAAACTGCTGCCTCCACAAAATTGGATTAGGATTAAACTATGGCTTTTCTAGGGTACATAAATCCTTTCAAACCAGGACACGGGGTCTCTGTCCCTGCTCTTTGGGACCCTTTGTGCTGTGTACGTTGTGAAGTGGTCATTTGGGGAAAGTTTCCACTGGGCCCTGAGCCTGTGTTCCCATCATGCACAGCTCGCTCCACAAAAATATTTTTTAAAAAAAGACCAACAGTCCAGCATGAAAACACATGAAAGATATGTACAGGCATTTAACTGAAGAGGAAACAGGAGTGGACTATAAACAATGAAAGGAAGAGGGATCTGAGGGAAATTACAATTTAATACACAATAGGAGACAGCACAGGTGCAAAATCGTGGAGTAGGAAGATTTGCAATTCTCTCCCTCCAATAGAAAAATGAAAGAGCTGGAAAGAGACTGGACTTAAATAGGTGGTAACTCTGCAACCAGAATGGACATTTGGTGCCAGAGGAGAAGTTTACATTTTGTAAGTGAAAGCAGGAACCATCACTCAGCCCCCACAGCAGCAGCTAGCAACAGCTGTGGCCACAGCCAAGTGGCCTAGATTCCAGGAGGGGCCAGCTGGGGCCAGGTCTGGGAGAGGAAACCTCTTCCTCTAAAAGTTTGGGTTGAGCATCAGGGTTGAGCGTCAAGGGGAATCCCTGAGGAAACAGCAGGGAAGCCAGCCTCAGCTTCACCCAGTGGGTACAGCGCTTACAGCCCCCACCAGCCTCCACCTGGACTCAGCCCACCTTCCTTGGCTGTTTGCTTTCTTCTGTGTGTGGGCATTTCCGGGTCTGACAGATCCCTGAGAGCAGAGTACAGGGATACTGTGCTATTTGAGTGCTTTCAGCCCTCTCCCCAGTGTGGCTTCTGGCCTCCTCCAGCATCTACCAGGTCATAAAGGCCCAGTGAAATTTTTCACTGGTTGGATTTCTTTCTCTTTCTTTGGTTTAGTCTAATGGGTCCCTGAGGGCCCCAGACAGTTGCTTTGGTTTTTCTCAGAAACCGTATCTTCTGGCCATGTGCTGGCACTTACTAGATATAAAGAGTCCATGAACGTCTTTTCTTTTTCATTCTTTTTCAGGTTGGTTGTTTTTTTTTTTTTAACTTCTCTGTTTTATATTTTTGGATCTGGAAAATCCCTGAGAGATGAGCAGGGATGCTGGCTGAGGCTTCAGCTTCAAAAGCAGAAGCCTCTGGTTTTTTACTAACATATAACAAGAGACTTGCAAAGGTAGTGCACCTCATTATCTTTTTCCTTGTTCTGTGTGTGTGTGTGTGTGTGTGTGTGTGTCTGAGTGGGGTGTTTTGTCTGTTAGTATTCTTTATTTTATCTTCCTCGCTTTCTTCCTCCTTCCTGCCTTTCTTCCTTTGTTGTCCTTTCTTTTCTTCCTTGTCATCCTTACTTTTTTTAGTTCCTGCTCATGGTCTGAAAGACTGAAGAGTGGAAGAACTGGATTTTCAGCGTGATCGAAACATAATACTCAAATAGCCAGTTCTCAGCAAAAGAAATCAAAACATAGCAGGAGACAGGAAATTATAACCCAGTCACCAGAAATAAAAAAATAATGTGAATGGAAAATATTCCAGAGGAAGTGCAGTCTCTGGAATTATAACCAAGAATCTTAGAACATTAACTTATTATTGGACAAATGTAACTGGGGTGATTTTGATTACTGAATCAGTATATAGATATTCCTTTTTGATTCCTGATATTTTAGAGTAGACAGGGAGAAACACCTGAAGTTTCTAAATTGTAATCCAGCTACCTTGATCTCTGATAATGATATAGCCCTTATTTTCTGCCGCTGTGATTGCAAAAACTTTCTGGCTAACCTTCGTTTGTACCCAGTTATCCAATTTTTCAACTTTAGAGTCTTATAATCACTAAAGACAGCCCCTAATGTTTATTAATGAAGGGTCTTGGGTCAGCCCAGAACTAAACCACCTTAAATCCAAAGTTTTCTTGATAACTGAGACTGAGTCTACTCAAAATGGGCCAGCCTGACATGTGCAAAAAGCTCTGACTTTAACCTACAATTCACCTATACCTCATTCCACCATTTTCTTACCTAAGTTCTGTGACTAAGCATGTCATCCATCTGTGCATGCTCAATAATCAGATCACCTCTAATCACGTCACCTGGGGCCACTTTGCTCATTATCCTAAATGCTGCCCATCTTTTTCTCTAATAAAATTATCAGAATTACTGCAGTTCGGGGAGACAGATTTTGGGCCACTAGGCCATCTGATCTCTTGCTACACACCTGGTAATAATCTTTTTCTCTCTTTGAAACCCCAGTGTCTCAGGAATTGGTTACTGAGTGTGTCGGGCAAAAGAACACACTCAGTAATTCAGTCTGGTAACACAAAGGTAGTGGATTGTTGCCAATACACTCAAATGACCATTTCCTGAGACACTGGGGTATCAAAGAGAGAAAAAGTTTATTACCAGGTGTGTAGCAGGAGATCAGATGGCCTAGTGGCCCAAAATCTGTCTCCCTGAACTGCTGTAATTCTTTTTTTAAAAAAACATATTTTTATTGACAAATCTTCACAGATACAGTCCATACATGGTGTACAATCAGTGGCTCACAATATCATCACAAGTGTGTATTCATCACCATGATCATTTTTAGAGCACTTGAATCACTCCAGAAAAAGAAATAAAAAAAAAGAAAAAACTCATACTCCTTACCTCTCCTTCTCAGTGACCACTGGTATTTCCATCTACCCAATTTATTTTATCCCTTATCCCCTGTATTATTTATTTATTTTTTATCCATATTTTCTTTTACTCATCTGTCCATACACTGGATAAAGGAGCATCAGACACAAGGTTTTCACAATCACACAGTCACATTGTGAAAGCTGTATCATTATACAGTCATCTTCAAGAATCAAGGCTACAGGAACACAGTGCAACAGTTTCAGGTACTTCCCTCCAGCTGCTCCAATACACCATAAACTAAAAGAAACATATATATATATATATATAATGTATAAGAATACCTTCCAGGATAATCTCTTGACTCTGTTTGAAAACTCTCAGCCACTGAAACTTTATTTTGTCTCATTTTTCTCTTCCGCCTTTTGGTCAAGAAGCCTTTCTCAATCCCATGATGCTGGGTCCCAGCTCATCCCAGGAGTTCTGCCCCATGTTGCCACCAAGATTTACACCCCTGGTAGTCATTTTCCACATAGTGGGGAGGGCAGCGAATTCACCTGCTGAGCTGGCTTGGAGAGAGAATCCACATCTGAGCAACAAAAGAGGCTCTCTGGGGGTGACTTTTAGGCTTACTTTTAAGAAGGCTTAGAACTGCAGTAATTCTGATAGTTTTATAGAATTAAAAGATGGGCAGGTTTTAGGAAAAAGAGTGGCCCCAGCTGTAATTAGAGGTGATCTAATTATTGAGCATGTGCAGATTGATTACATGCTTAGTCATAGAATGTATGTAAGAAAATGGCAGCTTTAATATGATGATGGAAGTGATTTTTATTATTATAATAGGTATAGTGACTTATAGGTTAAAGTCTAAGCTACTGCACATGTCAGGCGGGCCCAGTTTGAATAGACCCAGTCTCAGCTATCAAGATAACTTTGGACTTGTGACGGGTTAGGTCTGGGCTGACCCAAGACCCCTCATTAATAAACATTAGGGGTTGTCTTTAATGATTATAAGACTCTAAATTTGAAAACCTGGATAACTGGGTACAAATGAAGGTTAATCAGAAGGTTTTTATAATCTCAGGGGCAGAAGATAGAGGCTATACAATCATCATCATCAGAGATCAAGGCAGTTGGATTACAATTTGGAGATTTCAGGTGTTTCCCTCTGTCTACACCAATATACTGAAAGGAAAAAGGAATATCTATGTAATGATTCAGTAATCAAAATCATCCCTGAAATCCTGATTTCTCATTACAGACTTTCGTAAATAGGTTCAATGAACTAAAGAGAAACATGGACCAAGAACTAAAAGTGATCAGGAAAACAATATATGAACGAAATGAAAATTGCAATAAAAGATAGAATTTATAAAGAAAACCCTAGTGGAAAGACTGGAAATTAAAAGTAACAGTAACTTTGTGAATTGCTGAGTGTATGTGTTGGGAATGTTTGTGTTTCTTGTAATTTTTTTTAATTAATAAAAAATAAAATAAAATAAAATAAAAGTAACAGTAACTGAAGTGAGAAATTCAATAGAGGGATTCAAAAGAAGATTAGAGGAGGCAGAACAAAGGATAAGTGAACTTGAAAACGTGAAAATTGAAAATGTTCAGGTTGAGAAGCAGAAAGAAAAATAAATGGAAAAAGATGAACAGAGCTTGAGGAAAACGTGTGGGGTACCATCAAGTGTACCAATGTATACATCATAAGAATATCAGAAAGAGAAGAGAAGAATAAAGGGCCAGAAAAAAATATTTGAAGAAATAATGGCAGTAACTTCCCAAATTAGATGAAATATTTGAATACAAATCCAAGATGCTCAACAGATGCCAAACAGGATAAACCCAAACAGATCTAACGTAAGACACATTATCATCAAACTGACCAATTCCAACAATAAAGGCAGAACCTTAAAAGCAGCAAGAGAAAAGTGACACACCACATATAAGGATCCTTTATAAGATTAATGTCCTATTTTTCAACAGAAACCATGGAAGCGAGAAGGCAATGGGAGGACATATTTAAAGTGTTGAAAAAAAGCCTGTTACTTGAGAATAATATACCCAGCAAAGTTTTCATTAAAAAATGAAGGATAAATTAATACATTTCTGGACAAAAACTGGGAGAATTCATTATCACTAGACCTACCTTATAGGAAATGCTGACGGGAGTCCTCTATATTGAAGGAAAGGTCACTGAATGATATTTTGATGCCAGATAAAGAAATGAAGCTCTACCAGTGTAGGCAAATATATGGATAAATATAAATGCCAGTATTATTTAATTTTTCATTTATAGTACTGTCATTTACTTATGTGGTTTAAAATTCAAATGAATAAATGAACAAACATAAACCTTTGTTACTGGGAACACAATGCGTGATGAGGTAATTTGTGACAAGAGCAACATAGAAGGGACTAATGGAGGGTTATGGGAACAAAGTACATTTATGCTATTGGAAGCAAGATGGCATCAACAAAAACTAAACTGTAATAGATTTCGGATGGTAAATGTAACCCTTATGATAACCATTAGGAAAATATCTAAAAAAAACCTACTCAGAAAAGATATCAGGTAATCCAAAGTAGCTCATTATAAAAGATCATCCCAAACAAAAAGGAAGGCAGTAGTGGAACAAAGGAAGACACAAAAACGTAGAAGACTTACAAAAAAAAAATGATTAGCAAAATGGCAGAATTAAATCTTGCCTTATCAGTAATTTCCTTAAATGTAAATGTATTAAATTATCCAATCAAAAGGCAGAGATTAGTAGAATGGATAATGAACATGCCCCAAGTATGTACTGTTTACAAGAGACCCATCTTAGATCCACAGATACAAATGAGCTGAAAGTGAAAGGATGGAAAAACTATTTCATGCAAATAATAATTAAAAAGGAGGGATAGCTAGAATAGTATCAGACAAAATAGACTTTAAGCTAAAAAACATTTCAAGAGTCAAAGAGGGGCATTATAAATTAATAAAAGTGTCAACTCAACAAGAAGACAACAATTATAAACATATATGCACCTAACAAAGACTGTCAAAATATATGAAGCAAACAGTGGCTGAAATAAAGGGACAAAGACACAGTTTTACAATAATAGTTAGAGATTTCAATACACCACAGTCAATAATGGATAGAAGATCTAAAAAAAAAAAGATCAATAAAGAAATAAAAGATCTGAACAATATTATAAACCAGCTAGATCTAATTAAAATATATAGAATACTTGACCCAATAATAGCAGGATCCACTTTCCTTTGAAGTGAGCACAAGTAATTCTCTAGGATAGATTATATTTTAGGGCACAAGTGAAGTTTCAGTAAATTAGAATAATTGAGATCATAGAAAGCAACCTCTCTGACTACAATAGAATGAAGCTAGAAATCAATAACAGAGGAAGACTAGAAAATTTACAAATCCATGGGAATTAAATAGCACACCTTTAAACAAACAGTGGATTAAGGAAGAAATTACAAGGGAATTGAAAATACTTGGAGGAAAATGAAGACTAAGATACAACAAAACTTATATGATGCTGTGAAGGCAGTGCTCAGAGGATATTTATAACTATGAATGCCTATATTGAAAAAGAAGAAATATTTCAAATTCATAACCCAACTTTATATATTTTGAGGAACTAAGAAAGCAAGAGCAAACTTAGTTAGCAGAAAGAAGGCTATAATTAAAATGTGAACAGAGTTAAATGATATAGAGTAGAAAAACAATTGAGAGAATAAGAAAAACAAATAGTTCTTTGAAAAAAATCAATAAAATTGACAAACATTTAGCTATACTGACAAAGAAAAAAAGAGACAAGATGCAAATAGCTAAAATCAGGATGGAAGATGGTGATATCACCAGTGAGTACAGAAATAAAGAGGATTATATGAGAACATTATGAACAATTGCATGCCAACAAACTAGAGTTTAGAAGAAATGGAAAAATTCCTAGAAATACAGCAATACCCAAACTAATTCAAGAAGCAGCAGAAAACACCAACAAACCTATAACAAGTTCAGAGATTGACTCAAAATCTTCCACCAAAAAAAGTCCAGGACCAGATGGCCTCACTGGTGAATTATGCCAAATGATTAAAGAAGAATTAATACCAATCCCTACTAATATTTTCCAAACAATTCAAGAGGAGGGAACATTTCCTAAATCATTTTATGATGCAGCATTACTCTAATCCCAAAGCATCGTAAAGACATCACAAGAAAAGAAATTTATGGACAAATTTCCCTTTTGAATATAGTTGCAAAAGTCCTGAACAAAATACTATCAAGCCAAATTCAACAGCATATTAAAAGATTATATACGATGACCCAGTGGTATTATTCCCAGCAATGCAAAGGTAGTTCAACATAAGAAAACCAATCAATGTATCAAAACTACATAAATAGAATGAAGGGAAAAAACATTTGATTATCTCAATTGATGCCAAAAAGGCATTCAACAAACTCTAGCACCCTGCCTTGATAAAAATACACAGAAAAGTTGGAGTAGAAGGGAATTTTCTCAGCGTGATAAAGGCCATTTATCAAAAACCCACAGGTGACATCATACTCACTAATGAAAGACTTAAAGTTTTCCCCCTAAGACCAGGAAATGGACACGGATGCTGGTTTTCACCAGTGTTATTCAATATTGAACTAGAAGTTCTTGCCAGAACAATTCGTCAAGAAAAAGATATAAAATGTATCCAAATTGGAAAGGAAGAAATAAAACTATTCTATTTGTAGATAGCATATTATATAGAGAAAATTCAAAGGATTCCACAAGAAAATGATTACAGCTAATAAACTATTTCAGTAGAGAACATCAGCAACACACAAAAAAACAAGTGTTCCTACACACTAGCAATAAATAATCCAAAAAGGAACTTGAAAAAAAGCAATTCATTTACAATCACATGTAAAAGAATAAAATATCTAGGAATAAATTTAACTGAGGATATAGATGATTTGTATACTGATAACTCAAAAGAAATTAAAGAAGACCTAAATAAGTGGTAGGCTACCCCATACTCATGGATGGGAAGAGTTTACACTGACAATATGTCAGTATTACCCAAAGCAATATTCAAATTCAATGCAATCCCTATTAAAATTCCAGCATCCTTTTTTGCATAAATGGAAAAACTGATTCACAAATTCATATGGTACTACAAAGGGCCCTGAATTACCAAAATAATCTTGAAAAAGAAGGACAGGGTTGTTGGGTGTTGGACTCTCACTCCAGATTTCAAATTGTATTATAAAGTAATAGTAGTCAAAACACAGTGTTACTGGCACAAAGATATACAAATAGATCAGTGGAACAAAATAGGAAGTCCAGAAGCAGACCCACACATTTATGGCCAATTGGTTGGTTGGTTTGTTTTTGTAATCTTGACTCTATTTTATTTAGAATATCGGAAGGATTTTCTACATGATCTTTGTAACTCTCATTTTTAATGGCTGTATACAATTTCATCAAGCACCATTCAATTCCTTCTCCTTACTGATCATCAGAATCCTGAGATGTTTGAAGCAAAACACCCTAAATTCCTTTGTATAGACTCTTTATCTAGAATACGTAACAGTTCTGCAAAGAAACTGTTTGAAAAATGGGAACTTCTACATAGAAAAGTCCCCATTATTATTCCAACCATCAAAATTGAGGGGGAAAAAGTCTTATTCTATGGAGTATGTATGGAAGGATATAAAGATTCTTTTGAAAGTTTTATTCACAAATGACATTTTCACGATTTTTTTGTAAAGCAAACTACTTTGCGCCTTGAATTTGGCATGTGTGTATTAGGGGAACATTGTAAACATGAATTTCTACCTCTGTATCTAATTGTATACTATTCACTTGTAAATTACCATGAACTATTATGTGACTGCTTTTTTTTTTTTTAAGAATGTCTTGTTTAAATAGTGACCAATGTTAAAGGCTATTAAAATAAGCCAACTTTTACTAATTAATTGGGAAGTTTTATAAGAACTGATTAAATTTAAAGAATTAACTTGCGTGCAGCTGAGTGTGTGATCAGGATGACATATCCTGCCTTATGTATAGAGAAATGTTTGAATGGGATAGTGTTTGGGAACAGACATCGACAGTTAGGGTGCCATACACTCAAATGTCCAGAGTTAACATCTGTTTAGATGCTGTCGTGGGCTTGTTTATAACAACAGTGGAAAACTAGAAAGGATCCCATTACCTGTGGGTTAGTTTGGGTGCACATGTATCCATGTATAGGAAAGGTCCTGGCTCACTGCTAGTGTCCCCCAAAGCTGGTCTTAAGGAGTAACTCATTATATGTTTGTATTTCTGATTATAAATAACCAACGTGAGGCTATTAACAATTGAGGCACTGGCTGCCTGCTAATTTTCAATTATGGATTAAAATAAAGACTTTGAAGTACTCTCATATCCATGTTGGATGGAAACCTATTCTCAGAGGTTTTCCAGGACTGCCTGCCAATTAGCCAGGGGCACGCTCAAGCTACCCCAAACAAATCTGTTCTTATTTAATGTCCCATTTGTCCACCCTAAGATTAAGGACGGTCATCTTTACATATAATTTTATTCTCATGTTTTGTAATTTAAAACTATTTTTCTTTTGGCTTGTTATTACCATTATAGGGTTGTTCACCTCTAAGTTCAATAACCCTAATTCATTTAAAACTAAAACAAAACCCAAACAAAAAAAACCCTAAGTCCCATCCCCAGAGATTTTGACCTAGTGGTTCTGAAATAGGGACTGGGAATCTGTATTTGCTTGTTTGTTTGTTATAGCCACTGGTGATTCTCATCAGCCAGATAGTGAAATCACTGCCGTAGTTTATTAAGTGTTCCACTATTATTAGATGTTTAAGTCACTTCCAGCATTTTTATGTAATTATGGGAAGTAGAGATATATTTTTTTAGATGGCAGAACTCAGATGTATAATGAAAAACAACTTTATTTTTTAAGTGAATTTTATGTAGCCTTTGAGTTTCATTCTCTCTGATGTCAAGCGATGATGTACTGAAGTATAGATGTTGGTTGCTTTAGGTTTAAACTCAGCCATTTAACAATTTTCCTCCACTCCCCATCCCCATAGAGCTGATTCTAAGTTCTGCAGGCTTCTGATATTGCCATTATGTTGATATAGTAGTGGCCTCTCATCCTCCATCGTGGGTCCCCGAAACTTAAGAATGAAATTACCATGTGAACTGGCAAGCCCACTTCTAGGTATTTGCCCACAGAATAAAAACCTGGTTGCAAACATATACTTGTACACCACTGTTTATAGCAGCATTATTCACAATGGCTCAAAGGCAAAACAACCCAACTATGCATCAACAAATAAACAAAATGTGATACATACAGACAATGGAAATATTATTCAGCCTTAAGAAAATAGGAAGTTATGAGACATGCTGCAACATGGAAGAACCTTGAAAGCATTATACTCAGTGAAATAGGCAAGGAACTCTGCTGAGATGTTCATGTCCCTTTTGTTTTCGCTACCAGCATTTTGTTATCAGTATCCCACTCTTAGTTCACAGCTTGCCAATTGCTTTTTGACAAGGTGCCAAGTACATGCAGTGGGGAAAGTATAGTCTCCAATAAATGGTGTTGAGAAAACTGGATGTCCACATGCAGCCTTAAGAAAATATGAAGTTATGAGACATGCTGCAACATGGAAGAACCTTGAAAACATTATGCTTAGTGAAATAAGCAACGCAAGTAAGGACAAAAATTGTATGGCATAACTTGTAGGAGATGACTGAAAATAGCCAATTCAGATATAGAAAGCAGATTAAAGCTTGCCAAAAAGGGGGGATGGGAGGAGGGGATAAGAAGGAGTGTTTGTAAAAGTAAAAAAAAAATTAAAATTAAAATAATAAGCGGGTGAAACATATATGGGAAGGATCATAGGAACAAAAGTATGAAAGAGAGAGTAGTGAGAGAGGGGAGAAGAAAGTAAAGAGAGAAAGAAGAGAGAGAGAGTGAGAAGGAAAGAGAGAAAGAAAGAAAGAGGGAGGGAGGGAGGGAGGAAGGACAGTTGCATGCTATTGGGAAGGGGATAATGAAAATAAAAGATCAGCTCTCCGATTTTATGAAGTCATTTCCTCAACTGCTACAGGAATACTCTGCTTTTCTAATTGTCGTAGTCTAAGAAAGAGTTGGAAAATGCTGAGCATGAGACAATTGGAATAATTAAGGGAATAAAGGATTATATGAGTTAGGGTATGGCAGAATAAAAAGATTGGAACTACTAGATTCCATAGACGAAAATTTAAGAGAGGATTTAAAAAATTGCTACTTCACAAAGAAACCAGATTTTTAATTCTGAAAGGTGTATATTTTTTAAGTAGTTGTAAAAGAACAGACAACTTTATATAGCAATGATAAACCATATGTCTTGGTATAAAAATAACAGAAAAACACAATAGGTCATTTTGAACTCAGTAGATAGGTAAAACGTCTTGAAAATTCTAAGTATTGATAAAGATGTGGAGCCAAGGGGAATCTTAATGCTGCTGCTGATGGTGGGATAACTTGTACAAGCATTGTAGGAAACATTGTGTAAAAACTGACATTATCATGTAAAGCTGAAAATATCTATATCGTATAGTGCAGTAATATCACTACTGTATAGAATCTACTCCTATAGACTCATTCCTAGACATGTGCCCTGCAAGTTACATAGAAAAATGTCCTGCGATGCATTGTTGCTAATAGCAAAATGACTGAAAACAACCGATTTTATTTAATTTGGTATATTTGTCAAATAAAATGTGCTATATTTACTTAATGCATTCCAAAGGCAATGAAAATGATTGAGCTACAGCTACATGCATCAGTGTGGATAAATCTAAAAATTTAGCTTTGAGTAAAAACTGCACTTGCGGAAGAATACAACCAAAGAGCATTGAAATTATGTTTAGAAGTATAGAATAATTATTATTTAAGGATACAACAAGGTAGAAAAACTACAATAAAGCAGAGCACGAACGTACTATAAAAATGATCATGGTGATGAATACACAACTGTGTGATGATATCGTGAGCCCCTGATTGTACACCACGTATGAACCGTATGTGTGAAGATTTTCAATAAAAATACATATTTTAAAAAGCACAGCAATGATAAACACAAAATCGGAAGAGTACTTTATCCTCGAGGATGACATGCAGAGGGTTGCGCAAAAACTATGTACGGGAATGACTCAATTCCTACTCCGTTGATGGGTAAAACGAGTGTTCTTGTCTTTACAATATAGATCTTGTATTATTTTGTATGCCTGAACCGTGTTATACAGTAAGATTTTAAACATTAAGAAAAGAATTCGAGAACATTAGCTCCGGAAGGGACTCTGTCCATTTACGAATGAAAGGATTAAGTAGTGAGATAAAATGACCGCTAGAATTCAAATCCCGTCCTTTCGCCACGCACTACACCAGCCTCAGCGGTCAGCAGCTGGCCCTCCCACGCACAGCTTGACCCCTCCCCTTCCGGCGCGCCCCCGCTGACTCTTCAACTTTGGCTCCTCTCTTTCCCCGTCCGTCGAGGGGCGTGTCCACGCCGTTGGGGCTCTAGGAGCCCAGGAAAACTGGCGCAGGACAAGGGTGGGAGGGAAAGCCCGGCATAAGTCTGAAGCCGGAAGGGCTCGCCGCAGGTCGTTGCAAGGCGCGGACTCCAGTTTCGTTTCTGGCTATAAATGCATCCGGGTTTTCCCTCACGCTCCAGGCGGGGGAGGAGCCGCGGGCCCGAGAAAGAGGCTGGGGGCGGGGCGAGCGCATGCTCGGCCAGGATTGGCTATTCTGAGCGGCGCGGGGTTTGGCGGGAGCGGTGCGGTGCCGGCCGGCGCGGAAAGCGGCCCCATGGCCCCACGGCGGCGGGCACGGTACAGCGGGCGTCCTGGGTAAGTGCGGCTGGTCCTTCGACCGCCTGACTGGGGACCTGCGGATAGACCTGTCTCCCTCATCTCAAAGCCGTCTGTGCTGCGTAATGGGGCGGTCTTGTCCTCATCTATGAGAACTTTCCGCTCACGGTTTCGGTCTCCACGTTTGCAAGATGGGCCTAAAGTAGTACCTTCGTAAAGTTATCGTGTAATAAAGGGAGTTAGTGTTGCCGGTGTTCTTTTGTGAGTCTCAGGAATAGTTTGAAACAAAAGTTTCCTTCAACAGAATGTTACTGAGTTCCTACTTTTTGGCCGGCGTTCCTTTGCGCTCTGGCAGATAGTCAGTGTTCTTGTTTTTAAGGCCCTGCTGCTTTTGTAAGGCAGACTCAGACTGTAAAGGCCAGCCACATCTGTTATTGTAAGTCTTTTTTTTTTTTTTTTTTTTTTACGTGGGCAGGTTCCGGGAATCGAACCCGGAGCTCCGGATCGGCAGGCGAGAATTCTGCCTGCGGAGCCACCGTTGTAACGCCCTTTTACTGTAATTCTTAAAGAGGGGCCTGCTTTTGTTACTTGGCACTGGGACCATTTGACAGGTCACTGAACCCCAGAATCATAATATATAAAACTGCCGTAAAACAAAGCCTGTTCTATCTGCTTCCTTGGGTTTTGAGAATCAAATACAGCAGCTGTGTGTCCTTCAACGTATGTTCCCTGGACTAGCAGCATCAGCCCCCACTCCATACCTCCTGAATCAGAAACTTTGAGGGCGGGGCCCAGAAATCTGATTTCGTAAACCCTCCAGGTGATCTGATGTCCACTGAAGTTTGCGAACCACTGCCAAACGATTTTCAAACTTTTTTTTACTGTGATTCACAATAATGATGTTTTACATCACAGCTGCTGCACGTACGCAAATATAACAGAAAACAAAAGGTTCGTGAACAAATATGTGCTGTGCAGCCTTGTATTGTGCTGGGGAAAACAGCAAAGTACATTTTGGGTCAATTGACGAAATTTGTGAATAGTAGATAGATAGTCGTATCAGAGTTACGTTTCTTGATTTTGGAAATTATGCTGTGCTTACATAATATATTGCCCTCTGAGAACATACACAGGAAGTGTTTAGAGGTAAAAGTGGAATGTCTCCAGCTTACCTCACACACACAGGGCAAATGAGGCAAAATGTAAAAAATTGTTGAATCTGAATAAAGGGTACACAGAAATTCCTTATTCCAAACTGATTTTGCTATCCACAGATGGGTATTTGGAAACTACTATAACCTCTGTAATCGAGAATTGCCTGCCTGGTGTGTTTTAAAATCAGGGTCTGTATACATTGTACAGCAGTTTTTCCAGTACCCTTGTACAATGCCCGGCGCACAGAGGCTCCTCATACATATTTATTGACTACTGATGTTATTTCTTGCCACTGCTACTCTGTTTCCAGCCTTTAGTCACTATTGTTATGTCTTGTTTAAGCTTATTGAAGAAGCACAGCTTTATCCTTTTACTCTAAATGCCCAGTGAAGGTAAGAGGAGGGCATGCTCTGGATTTGAACTATGAAGATGTGAATGCATCAGTTCTCTCCTATTGTTTAGGGCAAACATATCTGTAATGTGAGATTTGTTCCTACCTTCTAGGATTAGAGTTAAATAAGAAAAATATACATGCAAAAGCCAAGCGCAGAATGGAAAAGGTGTCAGGCACTTAATAGATGTTAGTGTACCTCCTTTTTTTCCTCTGTTCTGCTGAAACATAGTTGTTTGCTGATTGCTTAGGACTTCAGGGATAGGGATAACAGCAGGATCGAGGGAATTCCACATCCCTGAGGGAGAGAGGTGCATTACTTTATGCATTGGTGATATCATTTCTTCTATAGAAAATTAATAAATTTGTGCAATATGGGTGCTGCTTTCTAAAAGGATTTTGCCATAACGTGAATGTCATTGGCTGTACATTTACTAGTGCAGCTAATGAGGAATGTAATTTGGAAAGAAAATGCTTGGAAAAGGATTGCAGGTAATGGGATTTTCCTCAATTATTTAAAATACTTCCTAATTTTCCCGTTTTGGTTTTGCTGTTTAGTAGTGCGAGCTATTCAGAGAACACTTTAGGAAGAACACGGTCCGTGAAAGATGTAAGTTGTTATTTTATACTTCAATGTAATTTTCTCACAATTGATAATACAGAGTAACTAGCATTTTGTGAGAGTCTCAGAATTTCCTAGATTTGACTTGTTAAACTCTGTTTTATTGTAGTGAAAAAATATATTCCTTTTCTCCTACTTCTTCCAATATAATGGAGAAAATGACCATTGTTAAGATTTTGGAATCATCTTTCATTTTTTTCTGAATCTAGCCTGGTTTATCTTGGTTTAGATAATCGTTATCATGAAAAAAATTGTGTTTTTTTTGCATTTCGCTTTTTTCACTTATAGCCACTTTTTTTTTTCCACAGTTGTTTGTAACGTTATAATATTCCACTTAGTCCAAATCATGCTTGCACTTAATTCCTCAACTTAGGTTACTTTTAGTTTTTTACTATTCTAAGTAAAAGTGAGAAATGGTGTATAAAGTATTATCTGTGTATAGAAATATTCCTTTATGATAAAGGTATACAATTATGTTAAAACACTGAATGAAGTTGAATGTGAGAATGATAGAGGGAGGAGGGCTGGCGGGCATAAAAAAAAATGTATGTTAAAGACAGGTTTATTTATATAACACTCTATAGCTTACTCCAAATGATTTTCCGACAGCTGGTCCAAGTTTGAATTGACGTGGGCAGTGTATGAGAGTGCCTGCTTTTCAGCTTGCCAGGTGATTGTGTTCTTGCTTTCCAGTCCTGTCCCTGGATTTCTCTTTCTCACGTGAACTCTCTCTGCCCAGGTACCTTCACCTCAGCTTTCAGAGCGTGGCTGCTTTACTTTCTGTGAAACCCTAGAATACCTCGCTGGGGTTTCTCAGCTCCTGGCCCCATCCCACCCTTAGCTCATTTGTTCTTTGACCATTCAGAGAAATTTAGAGACCATTTCTCTCTGCTCTCTTGCTCTTCCCCCTGCATTTGGTGTGCCTTGGGATTTCTGTAAGCTCTTTAGCCTTACTTTTAGCCTTTCTTAACTGAAAGCCCAGAGTACCTGGGATGGATTTTTTTGCCTTTCCCATCCACCTCTGTCTTTTGGAGGTCTGCGTCCTTAGGCTGGGGTGGAAGCTCTGTGTGCCTCTGGGAGGGCTTGTCTACTCTTCTTTGATTTTCCACCCCCCCAAGCACTACATGAATAATTCTTTCAGTGGTAAAAGATTTTATTTTGTTTGAAAATTTTATTCACTCTCCTTCATATCTTCCAGCATTGCCTCATATTTTCTTCTCTGCTAATTGTTCTCTGCCACATTTTCTAGTTTGACTAAGGGGTTTTTCTCATTTAATATATGATTTGATCTTTCAGTAAGGTTTGGGATAGGAAGAAAAGAAACTTAATGGACTTGTCAATGTGCTAAACATAAGCCCTGGTCACTCTTTCCAGCAGGGGTTCTTAGCTCTGTATAATCTTAAATCTGTTTATGAACTTTGAAATATGAACCTAAAATATAAGCATATAGCATAAAATGTGAAATAAGAAATATTTGTGTGTGTATATATATGGCATGAACATGAAATATAATAAATATGAGCATATTTCTGGGAAAAGAGCCCTATCTTTTCTTAGATCAGGGGTTGACAGACTGTGGCCCATAGTTTTTGTACAGTCCTCCATCAGTTTTTTTACAACTTTGTGTGTTAAAAATGGCTTTTACATTTTTTTAACTTTTTAAATTGTATAATATAATGTATATACAAAACAAAGAAAGAAAAAAAACAATAGTTTTCAAAGCACTCTTCAACAGGTAGTTACAGGACAGATCCCAGAGTTTGTCATGGGCTGTCGTACCATCCTCTCAGATTTTCCCTTCTAGCTGCTCCAGAATATAGGAAGCTAGAAGGAATAAATATTTTTTGTCATCACAATTGACTTTTTTTGTGAAAAATAACATATATACAAAAGAATAAATTTCAAAGCACAGCACAATTGGTTGTAGAACAGATTTCAGAATTTGGTCTGGGTAACAATTCCACAATTTTCAGTTTTTACTTCTAGCTGCTCTAAGATACTGGAGACTAAAAGAAATATCAATTTAATGATTCAGCAATCATATTCACTTGGTAAACCCTACGTTCTCCGTTTAACTCCACCATCACCTTTGATCTTTCTATCCCACTCTTTAGGGGTATTTGGGCTATGGCCATTCTAACTTTTTCAAAAGACTGTCAGTAATATGGGGTAGGGAGATGGAACTAGTTGATGGTCTGGAGAGACTGGACCCTCAAGGTTTCAGGACTTATTTGGTCCAGGGACCCATCTGGAGGTTATAAGTTTCAAGAAAGTTACCCTAGTACGTGGAACCTTTGTAGAATGTATGTTGTCCTAGGTGTTCTTCAGGATTGGCTGGAATGGTTTTGGTTGGGGTTTGGAAAGTTATGATACATAGCAATGTCTAAATGAAGCTTGCATATCAGTGACCTCCAGAGTAGCTTCTCGACTCTATTTGAACTCCCTCAGCCACTGATACTTTGTTATATACTTCTTTCCCACCTTTTGGTCAGGATGGAATTGTTGATCCCACTGTGCCAGGGCTGGACTTATCCCTAGCAGTCATCTCCCATGCCATCCAGGGAGACTTTCATCTCTGGATGTCATGTCCCATGTAAAGGGGAGGGCAATGGTTTCCCTTACAGAGTTGGGCTTAGAGAGAGTGAGTCCACATCTGAGCAACAAAAGAGGTCCTGCAGAAGTAACTCTTAGGCACGCCTATAGGTAGGCTAATCTTCACCACTACCTATATAAGCTTCACAAGAGTATGGCTTTTACATTTTTAAGTTGTTAGGAAAAAAATCAAAAGAATACTGCCTTGTGCCATGTGAAAATTATATGAAATTAAAATTTCATTGTCCATAGATAACATTTTATTGGAACATAGCCATACTTATTCTTTTTTGCATTGTCACTGTCTGTTTTCCTACTACAGTGACTGAGTTGAGTAGTTACAACAGAAACCCTGTGGCTGCAAAGTCCTTTACTCTCTGGTCCTTTATAGAGAAAGTTTGCAGATGCCTGCCTTTTAGATTGATGAAGAAGTTTATGCCCCCAAAAGTGTTAAGGATTGTTCCTTTAGGCAGTAATGATAGGTGTGTCTTTGCTAAATAAATGCAGCTTTGTAATGTTCATTATTTGTTGGTTCCACTTCTATGACTTTAATTTACTTGCTTTTAGAAAGGTGAACAGAAGACCAAGCCTACAGATGTGTTTGATTTTCCTGATAATTCTGGTATCTCAAGCATTGACAAGTTGGATGAAAATGAGCAAGATGAAGAACCTTATGAAACCTTTGGTTAGTATAAATCTTTATCCTAAAGACGATTTAATTTAAGCAATAACATTTAGGCAAGATACTGATAGAAATATAGAAATATCTCCGAATATGAAAATCAGTTATCTGCATATAAATATAATGCTTTCTGGAGTTCTTGATAATATTAATTAATTTTTTTTCATTTTTAGGTACATTGGCACTAAGAACTCTGGAATGTCAAAGCAGACCTTCTCTAGTAGCATTTGTTAAGAAACCAGTCATGTTAGGACATCTACTGTAGTATTCAGCAATAAGAGAAATATAAAATTTATTTTTGACTCTATCCCATCAGTAGAGCCATTCAGTAAGGGGTTTTACTTTAACTTAGTAAGGAAAAGAGGAACCATTCTCCTTTATCTTTAACCAAGAC